>SJYA01003206.1:594132-788916 GCA_006410615.1 Neotragus moschatus
TTCCTATAGAACAAAGGTGCAGTGGGTTGTAACAAAGAAAGTACTTAACTCAAAGATCTAATATTGTTAATACCAGGTCTACTACCTGTTTTTCTATATACCAACTATATCTTACAAATAAAAGATATGGAAATTTGGCAGCAAGTATTGGCTCAACAAATGAAACCTTTAATCAGTCCTATTCTAATGATTTTGACTCCTTGGAAGCTCCTACATTCCTAGGATGTATTCAGCTTCCTGTGCCTCCCACAGTCAGGAGGCCTCAAGCAATCACATGCGCAGCTGTAAGAGTCCTGCAGGCAGGCTAGAAAGCCATCAGAGGGGTTTTTGGATTGAAACACTCTGTCAAAGGCAGAAGACTAAAGCCCTTAGTTGACTTTTCCCAGAGAATGTCAGAAGAGTGGAAAGGCAGGCAGATTCTTACTTTGGGGGGGTACATGCTCAGGAAATGCCAGGGAGAAAAACCCTGAGATTTGACTCGTCCTTGCCCATCAAAATCTCCTACCGCGTGACCTTGTCATGGGTGGGATTCCTCACGCTGGCTCCCAGCAATAGTCAATGTCCAATTGCAACTCACGTTTTGAGCCAATGGTTGATAAATGAGGATTATGAGGAAATGTAGCTTACGGTGAACATGGAAACATTTTCTTCATATATTTGAATGTGATATGCAACCTTCCCCTTAATATCTTTTACCATTTGATGCGGCAAGCATTTCTGAAGTGCCCACCAGCCCCTGGCATTGTACTTGGATAGCCTGGATTCACCGGCTTTCCTGGTGGCTCAGACGGTAAAGAATCCGTCTGCAGGATCGACCTGGGTTTGATTCCTGGGTTGGGAAGATCCCCTGGAGGAGGGCATGGCAACTCACTCCAGTATTCTTGCCTAGAGAATCCCCATGGACAGAGGAGCCTGGTGGGCCACAGTCCATGGGGTCCAAAGAATCGGACATGACTGAGCGACTAAGCACAGCACAGCCTGGATTCACACAGAAGTGAGGCCCGGCCTGGGAGTCAAGGTCCAGGGCAGGGACCACTGGGACCAAGTGTCCCACTTCTAAGGCCTTGTTTCTTCCTGCTAATCATAACCTTCTCAGCATCTCTCCCTCTCTTTCTCTCACACACACCCACCTAGATTCTGTTTTCCTCTCAACAGACACTTGCTATGCTGCTGTTGCTGCTAAGTCGCTTCAGTCGTGTCCAACTCTGTGTAACCCAGTAGATGGCAGCCCACCAGGCTCCCCCGTCCCTGGGATTCTCCAGGCAAGAACACTGGAGTGGGTTGCCATTTCCTTCTCCAATGCAGGAAAGTGAAACGTGAAAAGGAAGTCGCTCAGTCGTGTCCCACTCTTTGCGACCCCATGGACCGCAGCCTACCAGGCTCCTCTGTCCGTGGGATTTTCCAGGCAAGAGCACTGGAGTAGGGTGCCATCGCCTTCTCCAGACACCTGCTATACCTCCTTCATTTGGAAGACACTGAACACTGCTGAGTTCACTGAACTTCTCTCTCTCGAGACTGTTTCGTGATTACCCAAGTCCGTAGGAACTATGAACATGTGGGAAAATCACCAAGATTGAAATGAAACAACCAATAAATATACAACCAAGAGGGAGAAAAGTCTCATTTTGGCTGGGAGCTTTGTGAATCTGCTTCTTTTTTTCCCCCTTTCTTCCCTCCTTCTTCCTTCCCCCTCTCTCTTTTTCCTTCTTTTCTTCCTCACTCCCTATTTTTTTGTTTTTTGATGAAACACTGGTTTATATGATTTGCTCTTTCACAATAGGGATGTCCTGTTAAGTCATTATTGTTTTATAACTATGTATATCTAAAGGATACAATTTTTTATGTTTATTGCAAATATCACCTCCTTTGCTATCTTCTAAATTTATAATTATTTTATGTAAACTTTTAAATGTTAAAAATAAATTAAGTCAATCATCCTTTCATTTTAAAAACGTTGTCTTTATGCTTAGAAGGGTTTTTTTTCTATTCAAGATCAGATAAATAATTGCATCTTTTTTATAGGTTCCTTTTTCTTTTAGACTGCTAGATTAAATTCATCTCCCTACCCTCTGTCTCCAGGCAACAACTGAGAGGCTTTTGTATAGACTAGTGTGCCTTCTTTGGAATTTTATAGAAATGAATTATGGTACGTGCAGTCTTATTTTGGTCTGTCTTCTTTCACTCAGCATTTTGTATCATGCATGTTGTGGTATATGTCGATAGTTCATTCCATTTATTTTGAGTAGTATTCTATTTGTTCATCCAATTTGAAACAATTTGTGTATCATCAGTTGATGGACTTTTGGAATGTTTCCAGTGTGGGGCCATTATATATATAAAGCTGTTCTTAATATTTGTGTACAACTCTTTGTGCGGATATATGCTTTTATTTCTCCTAAAATATTTAGTAATGAATTGGTTGAGTTATGTGGGAAGTGTATCTTTAACCTATGATGAAGGCTACCAAAGTGTTTTCCAAAGTGATTGTACCATTTTATGTTTCTACTAGCAGTGTATGAGAATTCCACCTTCTCTGAAATCTAACACTTGCTATTGTCAGTCTTTTGAACTTTAGACTTTCTAATTAGGTGTTTAGGCCTCCCAGAGAGTTGGACATGACTTAGCGACCAAACAACAACAACAAGTTAGGCATTTAGCAAGGTCTCATTTTGATTTTTAATTTTCATTTCCCGATCACAAGTGCTGTTTGGCACATTTTTAAGGGTTTTGGTTATTCATATATCTTTGGTGAAGTGTATATATTCAAATATTTTACCCATTTTTATTGGGCTTTTTGTTTCTTTGTAGTGATTAATGTAATAAGTAGATTATTACTTTATTATTGTTCTAATAAATTATAATCATCAAATAATATCAGTAGAACTATAATTATAGATTTATTATAGTTTTATTGCATATACAATTATTTTAAATTTAAAATCATTATTTTATGTAATTTTCATTAATTATTTAATTATAAGTACAAATTTAGAATAATTTGATCACTATATGATTATTATTGATTGGTAGTTTGGACTTCTGGAACTATTTCATTAATCTCTGTTTTGCTCTATCATGCTGTGTTACTTTGTGTAGCTTTATATATTTTTTTCATATAGCACTGTGAGTTTTTATTCTTAACTATGGTTTTTGGTGAGAGGAGGAGCAGGCTATCTTCATCTGTTTATTTCAGAAATTTGTAAAATTCTAAGAAACTCATTTTTTTTTTTTTAAATCAGAATTGAGCCACATTTCTTGTAATTTTGGAAGAAATGAGATCTTTTCGGTACGAGGTATTCTTTCTCATTAAAATGGCTCCTTTTTTCATGCATTCAATATTTTGGACTTGTTGAATTTCCAGCCCATTTTCTGGTAAGCTAGAAAACTTTGGATCTCTAAGGCTTTAGGACTTCCTATTAGCTCGCCCAGTGTCAGCCAACCAGAATCCCAGAACTAAACAGACTGAAGACGGAGAACACTGCAGATAATTGTGTCCACTATCCATACTGGTCTACAAGAAAATAAAGCCCAAAGAGCTGAAGCACTTCCTTTACCTCTAGAGTATAATATGCCTCAAGACTGGTCCCTGGCTATTCCTTTGGTGTCCCTTTTATTCTATTACAATATCTCCATTTCTTACTGCTCCCCCAAATGGGCCTCTATTTTGCTAAGGCCGGTGACCCTGACATGAACTGTCTACTCCAAGTTGACTGTGGTAAAAATACCACCTTTCCACAAGTCATGGTATATGTGAGGGCAATTCTCTTGTTCGGTGTCAGAGAAGCAAGACAGGGTCAGTCATGGAAATATAAAGAGGATGTTGCCTTGTGATATGAGTCATGGGCTTCCTGGCTTGAGTGGGTTGGGAGTGAGGACCCCTCAGATGGAAAGATGGAAGATTTAAGGCATTTCTGTAAGCAGATCTTGTTGCAGGGTGGGATTATAAGATGCAAAATGGGTTTCTCTTTATCTTGTAAATTTTTTTTTAAAAGAAATTGAAGCAACCACAGACAGGAGAGTACGTTTTCTAAATGACTAGACCTAACTCATGTACTAGAGTGGATTTTTCACCTTTCATGGGTCCCAAAGTGCCCTTAGAGAATCTAGTTAAAAAAAATAAAAAAAAAGATACAATCCTCTTTCCATAATAAGGCCACACATTACATAAATATCAAGGTTTATGAATCCTTTGAAACCCACAATGGGTTTTACAAGCTCTGCTGCACTCTTCCCAAAGGTTTCATGTTCTCCTAGCTAAGAATTCCTGGAGAAATAAGTAGTCAATTAGCTATTTTAACATCACCAGGTAAGGAAAGAGAGAAGAAACAAATTACATGTATGTGTGAATGGAGGAAGGGGAGTCTAACCTGGGATGCATTCACCAATATAAAATGATTTTTCTAAAAATCTGAGTTAACATGTCCCAGGATCAAAATAAAAGCTTGTTTTTTGAACTCCTGGAAGAAGAGCCCAGAGGATGTAAATTTACTAAGAATGAATGTGAAGCCCTGGAAGAGGAGGAGGGAATTGAGACAGTAAGAGGTTAAACATTCTCTTGGAATACAAACAACACTGACTCAGTAAATATTTACTGAGCATCTGCTAAGGAAGAGGTACAGTGTTGAGTGGTAGGGACACAGTGCTTATCTAGGGAGATGTGGTCACTGCCCCCAAGGAAGCCACACGTGATAAAAGCAAACGGGCTCTATGTGTATGCTCAGTCACTCAGTCATGTCTGACTCTTTGTGATCCCATGGACTATAGCCCACCAGGCTCTGCTGGTCATGGAATTTTCCAAGCAAGAATACTGGAGCAGGTTGTCATTTCCTACTTCAGGGGATCTTCCCAATCCAGGATAAAACCCACAGATCTTGTGTCTCCTGCATTGGCAGGCAAGATTCTTTACCACTGTACCACCTGGAAGGCCCAAAAGGAGTTCTAATAATTATTTACTATAATACAGTGTCATATTAGTTATATTACTGTATATCATGCTAAGACACAACTTAAAAGTCATTGAAGGAAAGAGTTGCTCAGTCGTGTCTGACTCTTTGCAGCCGTATGGACTGCAGCCCACCAGGCTCCTCTGTCCATGGAATTCTCCAGGCTAGAATACTGGAGTGGGAAGCCATTCCCTTCTCCAGGGGATCTTTCCAATCCAGGGGTCGAACCCAAGTCTCCTGTATTGCCAGCAGTTTCTTTAAGGATTGAGCCACCAAGGAAGCCCTAGTGTTTCTTATTATACAAGTGAGGAAACAGTGGCCTAGAAATGGTAAATACTCTTACATCCAGGATTAGAACCCAAGCAACCTTATCAGACTTTTTAATGAGCATCGACTGTGTGCCAGGTCCAGTGCTAGATGTCATTCAGCAACCTTTCATTCTGTTAGAGAAATCCGACGTCCTCACTAACTACATGTAAACTGATGTTCATCCACCTTTCTGTCTTTCTAACCCCAAACAGGCCTTTGTTACTTATAAACTCACAAAAATAAGCCGCCACTTACTGGGGTAAGAAGGGAAGACATTTTTTCTAAACTTTCCCATCGGGAATTACAAACTTTGAGAGGAAAGAGGTGTACCCAACTCATGATTCCAGAAAACGAAAACTTTCAATACTCTGGAGCTTTCTGGAAGTAGAGGCGCATGCTCAGATCTAAAGAGTCAACGTTCAAGTAAAAACATATTCTGTTGCCTTCTTACAATTTATTATCCTCTGTTTGTTCATGGCAATGCTTACTTTCCATGTCCTCTGTAACCACACAGCAGGATTAGGAAGGATGATAGGATGTTGTGCAGGGACCACTTAGGGTGTCTTTTGAAATCCTTTCAAAGTTGATCTCCCCCAAAGAAGGGAAGAGATCTACAAAAGCTACCACCCACATCCGTCTATGTTTTCTCTGCTGAAATGCATCACCCCACTTCCTCTAAACCCTGTTCATTCAATACATTCAAGCAAAACAGGGGATCTATCAACAGACAAATGGATAAATGAGCTGTGGTATAGGGGCTTTCCCTGATGGTCTAGTGGCTAAGACTCTGAGTTCCCCATGCAGGGGGCCCAGGTTCGATCCCTGGTCAGAGAACTAGATCCCACATGCTGCAATTAAGAGTTTGCTGAAGCAAAACATCCTGCATGCCTGGATGCAACTAAGACCTGGTAGAGCAAAATAAACAAATTAATTAATTTTAAAAAAGACTTGAAAGAAAAAGAAGCTGTGGTATTTATCAATATATACAATGGAATACTACTCGGCCGTAAAAAAGAATAAAAATTTGTGGCAATGTGGATGGACTTGGAGGGCATTATGCTAACTGAAAAAAGTCAGACACAGGAAGACAAGCTATGTAATATCACTTATATGTGGAATCTAAAAAATACAACAAACTAGTGAATAAAACAAAAAGAAGCATACACAGACATAGAGAATAAATCAGTGGTTACCAGAGGGGTGAGAGAAGTGGGGGAGGGGCAACACAGGGATGGGAGATTTTTTAAAAATATATGAGATTGTATGTGTGTGAAAATTTTGAAAATTGTGAAGTACTATAGAATTTAAAGAATCTTTCATTTAGTATCGTTTTTTTTAAAGAAGACATCTATATTTCCCTTGTGACTCAGAGGGTAAAGCATCTGCCTACAATGTAGGAGACTTGAGTTCGATCCCTGGGTTGGGAAGATTCCCTGGAGAAGGAAATGGCAACCCACTCCCGTACTCTTTCCTGGAAAATCCCATGGACGAAGGAGCCTGGTAGGCTACAGTCCATGCAGTTGAAAAGAGTTGGACACGACTGAGCAACTTCACTTCACTTCACTTCATTTAGAAACTTTCATTCAATTTTTTTAAAAGAAGCCATCTTGAAATCAAATGTGCATCTTGAGAGCCTCAGCCCTGTTACTGCAAGGAGGTGAGCTGCAGGAAGGTGGAGAGTCAGAAGGGAGATGGCTCAGGAGGAGAGGCAACATGGACCCCTAACTCAGGCAGAACTGGTGACCAGCAGCTCCCATGCGGTCCATTCAGAGGTCACCAAAGACCAGCATATAGGGCTTCATGTGAGACTGGCAACTGAACAGCTCCAGGGCTGCCCTGTCTCTTCCCCTGCTACCTCCAAATGCTGTCTATTTCACAGAGAAGGAGAGCTACAGAGACACAACCATCTCCTATGTATCCTATGGGGAATCTAGGACTTCTCATAGTTTTGAATACCATGTCCTATATCACACTTCTAGCCCTGGCCATCTAGGAATATTATGTGAAATTTCCAAAGTAAGTGCAAGGAGACACTAAAAAGATAAGGCAGACTTCCCTGCTGGTCCAGTGGTTAAGAATCTGCCTGCCAATGCAGGGGACACGGGTTCGATCCCTGGTCCGGGAAGATCCCACACGCCGCAGGGCAACGAAGGCTGCGCACCACAATTACCGAAGCCAGTGCTCTGGAGCCTATGCTCTGCAACGAGAGGCCAGTGTACCGCAACCAGAGAGTAGCCCCTGCTTACCGCAACTAGAGAAAATCTGCCTGCAGCAATGAATACCCAGTGTAGCCAAAAGTAAATAAGTATATTTTTAAAAGATTAAGGAAGTATCCTTTTATGCTTACCATGTGTGTGGTACCACAAAGACACCTCAGAGTGAACCAGTCCTCCTATTTGTTCTTTTCTTTTCAGTCTGTACAAACAGTCCTCTATTATAAATTTGGAATGTATGGTATCATAATCTGGAGGATAAATTGTTTAGAAAAACACAGTTATAAGTTCAATATTTTCCATAAGGATAGATTATTAAGGGGCAGATGAGAAATTTGCATATCCATGTAGATTGCCAAGATATGTCCTGTCCCTAGAAAGGCACGGCCATTTAAAGATGAAACACAGAAGTAGATCAACAGGATTCTGATTCACCACGTATCTTTAAAATAGAATGCCTAAAAGTATTTTGATGGTACCTTATAAATAGCATCAATAGAAAATGGGGCTGATTTACGTCAATGTATGGCAAAATGAGTACAGTATTGTAAAGCAAAACAAACTAAAAAAAATAAAAATTAATAAAAGGTTAAAAAAATAAATAAATAAATAAAAGCCAAGTGAAAGATTTAAAAAAAATGGAACTCATGGGTAATTTTCAACTGGGGGCATTCAGAGTAGGGGATATCAATATCTGTGATGCTTACTGGGTTCATTTACTAACTCACGTGTGCTACACAGAATTATTTAACACCTGCTAAGATACACTGCACTCTGCTAGGATACAAAGCGGAGAAGGCAATGGCACCCCACTCCAGTACTCTTGCCTGGAAAATCCCATGGACGGAGGAGCCTGGTAGGCTGCAATCTATGGGGTTGCAAAGAGTCGGACACGACTGAGCGACTTCACTTTTGTTTTTCACTTTCATGCATTGGAGAAGGAAATGACAACCCACTCCAGTGTTCTTGTGTGGAGAATCCCAGGGATGGGGGAGCCTGGTGGGCTGCTGTCTATGGGGTCGCACAGAGTCGGACACGACTGAAGCGACTTGACAGCAGCAGGATACAAAGATGCAAAAGATTTGGACCTTGATCTAAAAGTCTGGTAGCCTGTTTCTGAACTATAGTTTTTCCTCTACCAGTCCTCCCACCTTTGGAAAACAGAAGTACTGCAATGGATGAACTGGATTTGTTTAGAATGTGATTTTTATAATAGTTGTTTTACCTTGGAGTGAAATGTGACTTTAGTTGTTTGACCTTAGAGTGCAGTTCCCATAAAAGGTATGTTTTAGATAGAGATTGGGTCTCAGTCTAGATTAACACAGAAACCTAGCTCCTCTATTATATGCCCCAAATCTATAGACATGCTCTACAGTGTTATACAATCTGGTGTGTACGTCTGTGTGTGTCACTTAGTCATATCTGACTCTTTGTGACCCCGTGGACTGTAGCCTGCCAGACTTCTCTGTCCATGGTATTCTCTAGGCAGAAGCTCTGGAGTGGGTAACGTTACCCTTCTCCAGGTGATCTTCCTGACCCAGGGATCAAACTAGGGGCTCCTGCATTGCAGGTGGATTCTTTACTGTCTGAGCCACCAGGGAAGCTCAAAACACACTATAAAACTTAAGAAACTAGCTGGGTTTTTTTTTAGTATAAATTGCAATTCATTGTGATTTTAGAGTATAAGATTATTTTCAAAAACAGAAAAAAAAAAAAAAAAGAGAGAGAGAAAGAGAGAGACTTCCCTGGTGATCCAGTGGCTAAGACTCCATGCTTCCAACGCAGGGGGCCTGGGTTCTATCTCTGGTCAGGGGACGAGATCCCACATGCTGCAAGTAAAGATCTTTCATGCTGCAACTAAAAATCTTACATGCCGCAACTAAGTCCCAGTGCTGCCAAATAAACAACTAAATTAATTTTTTTTTAAGTAGAAAAAAATAATTCATCATGAACAATGTAGAAAATCTACTAATATTTGGACTGAAAAACAGATCTAAGATATGAGGGAAATTTCACCTAACGGGATGGAAAGTGAAAGTCGCTCAGTCATGTCTGAGTCTTTGTGACCCCGTGGCCTATACAGCCCATGGAATTCTCCAGGCCAGAGTACTGGAGTGGGTAGCCATCTCCTTCTCCAGGGGATCTTCCCAATCCAGGGATCGAACCCAGGTCTCCCACATTGCAGGCAGATTCTTCACCAGCTGAGCCACAAGGGATGGAAAGGTAAAGGGAAATATTTGAGTTGACCCTAAAGCAAGTTCAAAAGAGTGATTGCATTGGTTTCTTCACATCATTTTAAAATATTTCTAGGGACATCCAAACACTCACTTTTGTTCCTGACAAATTTCATTTTACAGTCAAGAAAGAGAGAAGATGGAAAAAACCAGACATGATATGAGAAGAGGTTTTCCTAAAATAAACAGGAAATAGATGGAAGTGAGATAGGAAAGAAAACACACACACACACACACACACACACACACACAGAAAGGGCTTAGAGAGGACTTCTAGGCAGGTATGTGAAGGAAATTGATTCTTGGAGCTAGGGTTATCTGTGTAGCAATAATTAAAGGTTGTGGGAACCACTCAAATAACCTTCTCAAGTAATTGGCAAAAAATGAGACCACAAAATTCCAGTTACTAGGTAGCACCTTGGATGTCAAACAACTTGGTAAAAGGCTGATGAGAGGAAGAGGAGCACACAAAAATGCAGTCCACAGCTTAGGCATGATCTTAAATAGCCACATGCGTATCTATGACAGTGGTCATGGCCTCTCTGAAGAAGCCTTCCTATATTCACGCTTGCCGAATTTCAAGTCTGTGTTCTTCCAGAAAGTGACATTTTAAAAACAACTTTGTAGTCACGACCATTTCAGACTCGTTAATTTCACCCATCATCCTCATCACTCTCACAGCATGAAATCCTGCAAGTACTGTTTCGTCTAGCCTTCCTCAATCTACTTAATGCAGAACCTTAAAGCCATTTCTTGTGTATTAAAAATCTTGGTTGCGGATCTTCATGTTTTAAAAGCACATGGAAAAGCAATAAGTACACCAATCCAAGAGAAGATTTCAATTAGATAAATTTCCCACAATTTCATTATTCTATGAGGTGTCAATGAGGAGAGATTATGAATCTGGGCTACCTGAAGCCGCTTGTTAGATGAGGTGCATGTGAGCTGACAATGAACTTCTATTAATATGCACTGAAAATTTTGGGCACCTGATGATCATAGCCAGGAACTTGAAGGAATACTATTCTTAATGAGCTTATAATTAAAATAGGGACTTCCATAAAGAAACATGAGTACATGTGAAATAACACTACTGATCAATAGATCACTAATTTGTTTAAAGAGGAAAACATCTGCCATGGATAATGTTAATTAATTTAACTAATTGGAGAACAGATTAAGCTAAACATGTTTTTTTTTTTTTTTTCCAGTGATGCTCCCTAACGTTTGCTTAAAGGAAGACAAGCCTTTTGAAGAACTGTCCTATTTCCATTCAAGAGCTCCAAACAGCTATCTAGCTATGGCTATCCATCGGCATATATACACCTGCTTGTTTCTGCCCAAGACGTTATTGGACATCCACATAGCAAATGTTAACAGTTCTTCGTTCAGAACAATTAAATAGAATTAAAGGGAAGGAATGAAGTGTGAGATGAGGAGAGAGACTTTAGTTTTTAATGTCGTATACACTTCCATGATTTCCAGGTGGCACAGAGATAAAGAATCTGCCTCCCAATGCCAGAGATGCAAGAGACATGGGTTTGATCCCTGAGTTGGGAAGAGACCCTGGAGAAGCAAATAGCAACCCATTCCAGTATTCCTGTCCCCATGGACAGAGAAGCCTCGTAGGCTACAGTCAATGGGGTCGCAAAGAGTCAGACACTACTCAGCAGCTCAACAACAACATAGACTTCCATTCTGTTTGACTTTGCTGAGTGAATATGTAAACAAACAAACAAAAAAACATTTAAATGTAAAAACACTCATATATTGTGTTTCAGTGAAAACACAAAATATTTGGGTGCCTGTGCTTGCTTGCGAAAACACTGGGAGGAACAGTCCCTTTAGGGCTTTGACTCCAGGTACCCATGTAGGAAACAATTGAGCCCTCAAACTAACCAATAGCTTTAAGCAGTAGCCATGCCAGTCTGAATTTTCCTCATGCTTTTGGAATTTGGAAATGACAGACACAGGATAACTATGTGGCCACCGCTAATACATGACGAACTCAGTATCAAGTCAAAAAAGATAGAGGCCTTTGTGGATGCTTTTGGATGGTTAGCTTTGACTATGAGAGACACGCCTTTCTTTAACTGGCACTTCCAGCCAATGGAGAGAATATAATCTAACTCTTTTCTCAAAGTGCAAAGTGCTTGCACTATCCCAGAACAAGGAAGCATTTACACCTGCAACTAAATGGTTATAATTTTGATTTAGTGTAGTTGGGATGTACATGGCTCCAGACTGTCAGACTTACTGCTTTCATTCATTCATGGAGCATGAGCTTTGAATTGCCAGAGAGCAATAGGCCTGGTTATTCTCAGGCTTATTTTCAGTGACTAAATATGAAATTTCACCCTTCCTCTCCCTTATTTTCCTCATATAAAGCCAACTAACGAACCTTGGCTAAAAGATCAAGCTAATTTACCATCAGAGAGTGAAATCTAACATCTGCTTTCTTTTGGTATTATGGAAAAACATGCTAATTTTTTAAAAGGGGATGCTATGTAAAATGTATAATTTAAATAATTTTCAGGTAAAAGTATGTTATGTAATCACTGCAGATGGTGACTATAGCCATGAAATTAAAAGATGCTTACTCCTTGGGAGGAAAGTTATGACCAACCTGTTGCTAAGTCACTTCAGTTGTGTCAGACTCTGTGCGACCCCATAGACGGCAGCCCACCAGGCTCCCTCGTCCCTGGGATTCTCTAGGCAAGAACACCGGAGTGGGTTGCCATTTCCTTCTCCAATGCATGAAAGTGGAAAGTGAAAGTGAAGTCGCTCAGTCATGTTCAACCCTCAGTGACTCCATGGACTGCAGCCCACCAGGCTCCTCCTTCCATGGGATTTTCCAGGCAAGAGTACTGGAGTAGGGTGCCGTTGCCTTCTCCATGACCAACCTAGACAGCATATTAAAAAGCAGAGACATTACTTTTCTGACAAAGGTCCTTCTAGTCAAAGCTATGGTTTTTCCAGTAGTCATGTATGGACGTGAGAGTTGGACTATAAAGAAAGCTGAGCACTGAAGAATTGATGCTTTTGAACTGTGGTGTTGGAGAAGACTCTTGAGAGTCCCTTGGACTGCAAGGAGGTCCAACCAGTCCATCCTAAAGGAGATCAGCCCTGGGTGTTCATTGGAAGGACTGATGCTGAAGCTGAAACTCCAATACTTTGGCCACCTGATGTGAAGAACTGACTCATTACAAAAGACCCTGATGCTGGGAAAGATTGAAGGTAGGAGGAGAAGGGGATGACAGAGGATGAGATGGTTGGATGGCATCACTGACTCAATGGACAAGAGTCTGGGTAAACTCAGGGAGTTGATGATGGACAGGGAGGCCTGGCGTACTGCAGTCCATGGGGTTGCAAAGAGTCGGACATGACCGAGTGACTGAACTGAACTGAACTGATNCCTGCAACTAAATGGTTATAATTTTGATTTAGTGTAGTTGGGATGTACATGGCTCCAGACTGTCAGACTTACTGCTTTCATTCATTCATGGAGCATGAGCTTTGAATTGCCAGAGAGCAATAGGCCTGGTTATTCTCAGGCTTATTTTCAGTGACTAAATATGAAATTTCACCCTTCCTCTCCCTTATTTTCCTCATATAAAGCCAACTAACGAACCTTGGCTAAAAGATCAAGCTAATTTACCATCAGAGAGTGAAATCTAACATCTGCTTTCTTTTGGTATTATGGAAAAACATGCTAATTTTTTAAAAGGGGATGCTATGTAAAATGTATAATTTAAATAATTTTCAGGTAAAAGTATGTTATGTAATCACTGCAGATGGTGACTATAGCCATGAAATTAAAAGATGCTTACTCCTTGGGAGGAAAGTTATGACCAACCTGTTGCTAAGTCACTTCAGTTGTGTCAGACTCTGTGCGACCCCATAGACGGCAGCCCACCAGGCTCCCTCGTCCCTGGGATTCTCTAGGCAAGAACACCGGAGTGGGTTGCCATTTCCTTCTCCAATGCATGAAAGTGGAAAGTGAAAGTGAAGTCGCTCAGTCATGTTCAACCCTCAGTGACTCCATGGACTGCAGCCCACCAGGCTCCTCCTTCCATGGGATTTTCCAGGCAAGAGTACTGGAGTAGGGTGCCGTTGCCTTCTCCATGACCAACCTAGACAGCATATTAAAAAGCAGAGACATTACTTTTCTGACAAAGGTCCTTCTAGTCAAAGCTATGGTTTTTCCAGTAGTCATGTATGGACGTGAGAGTTGGACTATAAAGAAAGCTGAGCACTGAAGAATTGATGCTTTTGAACTGTGGTGTTGGAGAAGACTCTTGAGAGTCCCTTGGACTGCAAGGAGGTCCAACCAGTCCATCCTAAAGGAGATCAGCCCTGGGTGTTCATTGGAAGGACTGATGCTGAAGCTGAAACTCCAATACTTTGGCCACCTGATGTGAAGAACTGACTCATTACAAAAGACCCTGATGCTGGGAAAGATTGAAGGTAGGAGGAGAAGGGGATGACAGAGGATGAGATGGTTGGATGGCATCACTGACTCAATGGACAAGAGTCTGGGTAAACTCAGGGAGTTGATGATGGACAGGGAGGCCTGGCGTACTGCAGTCCATGGGGTTGCAAAGAGTCGGACATGACCGAGTGACTGAACTGAACTGAACTGATGTCATGTAATAGCAAGTAAGGGTTTGGCATTAAAAAATAAATCTTCCAAAATGCAAAACAAATAAACAAACAAAAAAACCATGGACCTCAGTAGAGTTAATGTCTGTATCACCAGAGAGGAAATGATGGAGAGGGCAAAGCTTAGGCCTGGGTAATTAATTAAATACCTGACTCCTAGCACAGTTGTTACTGTTTAGTCACTTAGCAGTGTGTGACTCTTTTGCGACCCCATGGGTATAGTCTGCAAATCTCCTCTGTCCATGGGATTTCCCAGGCAAGAATATTGAGATGGGTTGCCATTTTGTTTTCCAGAGGATCTTCCTGACCCAGGGATCACACTTGCCTAACCCTTACCCTTCATTGCAAGCAGATTCTTCACCACTGTGCTACCAGGGAAGCCCGCTAGCATAGTAAGTACTGATATTTTTTGTGAGCTAATTTCTTGTATATAAAAAAATCAAGCTAGAAAGGTATTGTCTGGCCTCAGGCAGAAAGAGGGTCTGAGAAAACTCCTTTTTCTAGATTCTCAGGTCTTACACTTTCCTGAGCAGTAGAGCACATAATACATTAATTGGAGAATAAATGTTAATGTTTACTACATTAACATCTGGCAATAAACTAAATGGCTTTTGTATTTTGAATTGCCAGAGGAACTCTGTCGAGTTTTCTGCAGAGCTACGATGGGCCTCTTTCCTAATATCATTTTGAAGTGCATAAACCTGGGATACACTGATACGAGGGAGGCACATAAAACCCTTGCCATGGGACTTGCCTTGTGGTCCAGTGGCTAAGTCTCTACATTTCCAGTGCAGGGTGTCTGGGTTCGATCCTTGGTCAGGGAACTAGATCCCACATGTGGCCACTAAGACTCAGCGCAGCCAAATAAATAAACACATAAATAAAAATAAAACACTTACCACTTCTACGAGCCCAGGTGGTTGCAGTGAAAATGGAGTAATTCCATCTGCATGAGTTCTACCTTCTTATATCTTGAGGAGACATGACCTATATTTTTTAAGTTCCTTTAGTAATCCTGATGTGTTTTCAGGTTTTAGATACTAAGCTACCTTACCTTAGGAATTCCTTTGTGTTACAGTGACCTTCCTGTAAAGGTCATCACTATCAGGCTGTTATTTTCCTGGGGAGACTGAGTATGTTTTGAGCTACAATGTTATATAGTACAATTTTCTTCTAAAGGACTCCTTCTGAGCAGGACTGAATTTTTTAAATCACATTTTACAGGATCTGATGACATCAGAAAAGTGACCTCGGAACAGTGTAATGTCTGATGTAGCATAACTGTTAAATTTTTCAACAACTTCTTACATATGCGGGATTGGGGCTTAAATAATTTTCCAAATAAAGCAAAAATCTGTACATCTTTGGTGAGCAAATCTGTCATGGGATGGTTAAAGATTTCTCATCAAAGCCTCTGATTCATGATGATTAAGCAGCAAGTAATAAAAACAGATTCACCACTACCGCCTTCCCTCTTCCTTCTGGCTGACATACGCTGGCAAGTGTATTGCTCTGCAAATCTGCCTGTTAGGTCATTGAGGCCACGTATATGTCAGGACTAAGTGGACATTTAACGTTTCTGAAGTTAATAGCAGGAAGGACCATTAGAAAACGCATAAACAAACCAGAGTACTCTTTAAATTTCTTTTATGAAAGGTAAACATTTGCTAATCTATGTAAGACTGTATACTAGGTTTCTCAATTGAAGAGGTAACCCTGAACCTCACATAGAATTGGAAAATTAAATATGATATTGTTCTGTGGGAAGTATTCATGTTCATAAGAAGATTTAACAAGTTGGATTAAATACATACAATAAAAGCTGACAAGAAATGAAACCAAATAGGAATTACCTACTCTTCTTTGGAACATTTTCTGAGGTTTGCGTTTGGAAGATTATATATATTTACGGATAGCCAAAACAAGCTGTTCAAATAGTTTCAAAGTCCTGTATCACTGACTTCAGTATAAGGCCGTCTAAATCGTTAAATGAACTTTTTCTTCTTCGGAACAGATTATTTTGGCATTGTAAAACCATCACGTCTATCCACAATTTCAAAATGAGGTGAGGAGGGGGAGGTTCCAAGAACACTTCCAGAAGACAATTTATTTTTCTTATTCTTAAAGATCTCATCGCCATCAATTAGTATTCATTAATCATCCCAGACTGCTCTGCAGAACTGAAATGGCTCCTGCCTGAATCTAAGTCCCTCTACCTCTGACATACGTAAGTGTAACACTCCATTTGTTCTGCATTGTTAGGGAATGAAGTGAGGCATGTCAGAGAATTTTCTAGAAAACAGATGATTGTTTATTTTTAAGAAAGAAACCTCTACTTCCATTCATCTTGTTTAAGTTAAATCTTTATAACATGCAGCAATTGATTCATCCGTTTTCTTAAATATGGTACAGGAAACTTAAACTAAGCATTTCTAAACTTGTTGTTTAAAAGTGAAAGTAGCTCAGTTGTGTCCAACTCTTTGTGACTCCGTGGACTATAGGGTCCATGGAATTCTCCAGGCCAGAATACTGGAGTGGGTAGCCTTTCCCTTCCCCGGGGGAATCTTCCCAAACCAGGGACCAAACCCAGGTCTCTTGCATTGCAGGCGGATTCTTTACCAGCTGAGTCACAAGGGAAGCCCAAAACTTGTGAGGAGACGGCCACTAATGCTGACCCTGAACTTCACATAGAATTAGAAAAGTAAATATGACATTCCGTTCAGTTCAGTCGCTCAGTTGTGTTCGACTCTCTACGACCCCATGGACTGCAGCCCGCCAGGCTTGCCTGTCCATCACCAACTCCTGGAGTTTCCTCAAACTCATGTCCATTGAGTTGGTGATGCCATCCAACCATCTCATCCTCTGTCATCCCCTTCTCTTCCCTCTTTCAATCTTATAACTTAACAAAATTATCAAGAAGCAGCTGAGAGGTGGGAGTGGAATTTTCTGGAGAGCCAATCAAGCCCTGGAATTAAGAATCCAGATTATTGTGGACCTAGCCCCTGCCTCCAATCAGCTGTGCAAACTTCATCAGTTATCAAAGCTTTCTGCATGTTGGTTTCTGCATTAAAATACTAACAATAGTACTCACTGAATTGTTGGAAAGATGAAACTCTTGCAAAAGACTTAGATCAGTGCCAAGCACAGTGTGAACAAACCTTCGCTCTTGTGGTGGTTAGTCCCACTTTCATGTTTTAATTTTCAATATTCAATCTGTTCTATTGCGGGAAAACAGGCGCACCATATTTAAAACTGCACATACCAGAGCATGAGCTGAGCTTAAAACGGGAAACTTATGAGCTATTTTGGCTGCTTCATAATGGTTTTTATTTAGCTTGGAGATTTTAAAAAAATTACAGTAAGAACATTTTACATGGGATCTACACTCATAAGAAGTTTTTAGGTATACAATACAGTACTGTTAACACTGGGCACGATGTTGTACAGCGGATCTCTATACGTTATTCATCTTACATAACTGAAACTTTACATCCATTGAGCAGCAATTCCCCATTTCACCTGCTCCCAGCCCCTGGCAACCACCATTCTACTCTCTGCTTCTTTGTGTTTGGCTACTTTAAGTACTTCCATAAGTGGAATCATACTGTATTTGTCCTTCTATGACTGGGTTATTTCACTTAGCATAATGTCCTAAAGATTCATCTATGTTATTAAATCTAGTAGGATCTCCTTATTTTTAAAGCCTGAATAAAATTTCACTGTATGTATCTATGTACCACATCTTTATCTATCCATCTACTGGTAGACATTTACGTGGCCTTCATATCTTGGATATTGTAAATGATGCTGCAGTGAGTATGGGAGTACAAATACCTCTTCAAGATCCCTACTGCAAATTTTGAGGGTAAATACTCAGATTTTGGAATTGCTGAATTATGATGCTTTTGAACTGTGGTGTTGGAGAAGACTCTTGAGAGTCCCTTGGACTGCAAGGAGATCCAACCAGTCCATTCTGAAGGAGATCAGCCCTGGGATTTCTTTGGAAGGAATGATGCTGAAGCTGAAGCTCCAGTACTTTGGCCACCTCATGCGAAGAGTTGACTCATTGGAAAAGACTCTGATGCTGGGAGGGATTGGGGGCAGGAGGAGAAGGGGACGACCGAGGATGAGATGGCTGGATGGCATCACGGACTCGATGGACGTGAGTCTGAGTGAACTCCGGGAGCTGGTGAGGGACAGGGAGGCCTGGAGTGCTGCAATTCATGGGGTCGCAAAGAGTCGGACACGACTGAGCGACTGAACTGAACTGAACTGACTGACGGCAGTTCTATTTTAAATTTTTTCTGTAGTATTTTCCATAATGGAAGCACAAATTTACATTCTTACTTATCCCTTACATTCCCATCAAGAGTGAGAATTTCTCTTTATTCTTGCCAACTCCTGTTTTTTGGATAATATTAGTAGCCATTCTAATAGATGTGAGGTGGTATCTCCTTGTAGCTTTGATTTTCATTTCCCTAATGATTAGTGATATTGACCATCTTTCCACGTACCTGCTGCCCATCTATATTTGTTCTTTGAAGAAATTTCTATTAAAGTTCCTTGTCCACTTTAAAATCTGGCTACTATTATTTTTCTTTTCTGATTTGTTTTGCTATTGAGCTGTAGGAGTTCCTTTTAGATTTTGGATATTAACTCATCAGATATATGGTTTAAAGTATTCTCCGTCATTCTTTTAACTTTCTTAGAGATTTTTGACTCTGCCCAAAGTGTGCAAATTTCTGAATACTTAACCCATTAAAAAAAAATCTATGCATGAACATGAACTTAAGTAACACAGAGATGGACTTGGCTGAAATAATCTTTTAAATATATTTTTTATGAATGATATCATTAATTAAAAAAACAAATGGGAAGATTATGACAAAAAATGGCATTAAAAATTACAAAGCAGATGCTCACATAGGACACATTGCTTTCAAGTATTCTTAATAGTAAATACTTTAAATTGATATATAGGGCTGGTCAAAAAGTTCATGTTGGTTTCTCCATACAATGGTATGAAGAAGTCTAAATGAGCTTTTTGTTCAACCCAATACTAATTAGTGCTTTATATATGCACTCAAATAGGCCTTCCTTTACCTTTACACAGTATAAATTACTTTAACTGGAATTACGTGGGTTACGGTGACTACAATGGCACTTAAAAAGTAGTTTGTAACACTTTGTTCACTAATTCAGAAATACTTCTGTATTTATGCTTTAGAAGCCACAAGATTTCTTTTCCAATGTCTCTGCCTTTCCTTTATCTATTTTCAAACATTGCAAAATGGTTTTCTTTAAAAACGTCAATGTATGGCAAAACCAATACAATATTGTAAAGTAAAATAAATAAACAAATTAATTTAGAAAAAGAGTAACTGGGAAAAGGATATGTCAGTCTGAAAGTGAATAAAACAATTAGAAACCAAAAAATAAAAAAATAAAAACTGAGAATATAGCATATCCATCAACACTTGAGAAAGGACACAGATAATAAATGAAGTCAGCCAGCTCACTCTGCCCATGCCTGTGCAGCTTGGGCAACAGGCAGGATTGAAGGCGGCTCTAACTGAATTGCTACTCTTTTGGTTTTATCCTCTGGCCTCACAATCCACAGAATCTGAAGAACCTCAAATGTGCCTCAGATATCTAAGAGTTTAAAAACCTTGATGGCAAATACTTCATTCCTATGACTTTACAGTCTTAGCATAGAGCCGGCAGATGACACAATGTGGGTTTCACCCGTGAGCTAACGCATGCCCTTTCCCCCTGAGTGAATAACTCCTCTCTCCTCTCTACCAAGGGAGAAGGCGATGGCACCCCACTCCAGTACTCTTGCCTGGAAAATCCCATGGATGAAGGAGCCTGGTGGGCTGCAGTCCATGGCGTCGCTAAGAGTCAGACAAGACTGAGAGACTTCACTTTCACGTTTCACTTTCATGCATTGGAGAAGGAAATGGCAACCCACTCCAGTGTTCTTGCCTGGAGAATCCCAGGGACAGTGGAGCCTGGTGGGCTGCCATCTATGGGGTCACACAGCGTCGGACACAACTGAAGCGACTTAGCAGCAGCAGCCTCTCTACTAAAGGATGCTAGTTCTTTATCTGCCTGCTAAATAACAAATTTAGGAAGCATTTCTATTTCTATGAAAGTAACATGTTCTAGAAATACGAGATACATAGACCCCTCTTAAACGTGACTCATGATTGGAGATTTGTCTGGAATTTAGGTTTCCTCATGCCTCCTACCTGGAACAAAACACATGTATTAGATGAAGCTGAGTTTAAAGTAGGAAGTCTACAGACCTATACCCACTGGGTTTTGGAAATACATGTAAAAATGTAGACACACCGCGATAAATGATTTGAGCTGATTCTGTAGTGTTCTGGCATTGTGCAGGGTTGGCAAAGCTTTTCTGTAAAGAGCTAAATGTTGATACATTATACATTTTATGGGCTATATGATCTCTGTTGCAACTATTCAACCAGGCTGTGGCACTGTGGAAGCAGCCATAGACAATACAGAAACAAATGGGCATGGCTCTGTTCCAATAAAACTTTATTGACAAAACAAGGCATCACGTCAGTTTGGTCTACTGCTATATTTTCTTGACTTCTATGACAGCAAAAGATGACAGGGTGTACGATCTAAGAAATGAGTTAGAATCCCAGCTCTGACAGTTATTCTCAGGATGACTCTGGAAAGTTCTTAAACTTTTCTGAGCCTTCATTCTTTGTGGGAAGGAGATAACAAAACCTAATTTGGAGGCTTGTGATGAGGGTTATATGAGACAATAATTATAAAATGCTGAGCTTGCTGGCTGGCACATCCAGCCAGTGTGTGTGGTACATATCAGTTCCTTTATGTAATTCCATTTCTGTTTCCTCAAGACATCCTCTTCCAGAAGGAAGTATTATTACATCCTCACATCAGTTTCAAACTGTTCTGGCAACACCAACCTCAAGTCTGGCTACCAAAGGGATCTTGGCAGACACGGTGCTCCTATCAAGCAGCTATGAGGGGACGAGGCACAGAACAAGGTTTTTCTCTCTCCAGGAGCTGACAGATGTACCAACACCTGTGGGCAGAGGAGCCTGGAGGGCTGCAGTCCATGGGGTTACAAAGAGTTGGATACCACTGAGCAAATAAGCACGCATGTACCATCCTAAAACTTTTCAATTTCAGAATGATTGAACTGGGCCAGAATTACCCCTGTCATTAAGCCTGCCTCTGCAGATGGCAGCCCCAAATAGGATAAAAAGTGTATGTGTGTGTGTGTGTGTGTACATGCCTGTGTATTGTCGCACACTACAAAATGTGGCACGAATATAACATCACACGGCTAATCCATCTCTGGGCACTGTGCAACAGTGCCACATTTCTCATTTCCTGTGCCCATATATCTAGTTCTATGAGAAAAGTCCTGCAGCCATTCCCATCTCACCCTCCAGCAACTGAAGGGAAAGAGAAAAATCAGGTTTTCTTGAAATCATTCCTGCCTGACTTCTAAAGGCCCTTGCCTCCAACCTTGCTAAGCACATTTTTTAGATAACACACTTGTTTTGAGATTATGATCTATTTTTTAAAAATATAAATGATAAAGGAAAAGCTTTCTTATTGAGAATATTTTTCATTCCCATGCTTACAAACAGTATTTCATTCAGCTTCCAGGTGAGGCTGACAGGGGGACAAAATTCAGTGTCCTGCTGCCTGGCTGGAAACTTTCCTCTGCTCTTGAATGGCTCTGACCAAGGCCAGTTATTAAATCCCATTTTCCTTGCCTGAGAAATTCCTATTTCATAAATTGGTTGTGAAAGTTAAATTAGATAATGCATAGAATGCTCTTAACAGGACATCTAACATGAAAACTCCTCATTAAGCGTAAGTTATTGTAATTGTTATCCCCACCTAATAGACACACACAATAAAGCATTAGGAGTCACGTGGTTTTCTGGATGTTCACCTGGCAAGGTCTTGCTAGGGCCAAAACTTGGTTTTCTGTACCACACAGGGACTAGTTTCATATGCTGTCTATCAAATTTCATGACCTTTAAAAGTCAACGCTACCATATTAAAGTATTTCATTGATGAAGATACTTAGTCTCGTTAGTTTTAAACTCTTCTTCAAGAAGTCAGAGAGAGAAAGGGACTTCCTGGGATATAGGGACACAGGAAAGGAAATGATGAATTCGTTTTTATGGTTACTCTTAGATTACCATTTGAATTGTCTCTGCCCTTTTTATTAACGATATGCATCCAGGATACACATTCAACTTCTTTTTTTTTTGCTTTCAAACTTGTCACAGCCAGGTAGGCTGCTTAGGGCAGAAGTGCCAGAGCACAGAAAGATAATGGCAAGAAGAAAAAAGATGCTTCCCCAGTGTTCTCCTCTCTGAAACACCATGACTCCACCAAATGACAGTTATCTGGCTCCCACCTCTCGGTGCCAGTCACTCAAACCAGCAGCAGATTTGACTTTTTCATCTACTTTATCAGGGGTTTACTCCTTATCTTGTTTCTCCCTTCTTCAGTTGGATCTGAGCTCTGAACTTCCCTTGAAGCTCCTTTGACAGGACTGAGCTCCCAAGGGCTTAACTAGGGACTTGAAGACAGACGAAACCATTGCGGTGAGATGCTTACTACTTGAGATGCTAATAAGCTTAAATGGAAACATCCTCTCTATTACAGAACGGGCACCTTGGCACATTTGTACTTATCAAAGTACCATTTCACCAGTTGATAAAGATTTCACTGAAGAATGACAGCAACTATACGTTTATAAGATGTCCCTGCATTTAAGGATGTAAAAACATCCCATAAACTAAAGGTCATTTTTCTCTTACTGGGGTCTGGGCTCACTGAGAATGAAATTTTTCCAAGGTTTCATAAAACCAGCACTAGATTTGTGAAGACAAGTCCAAGTTGTCTGAGAAAAGAATCCAGTTTCATCTACCTGACTGCTTGATTTCCCATCATCCTTTTTGTGTTGACACAAATGTTTCAAGGCTATCTTTCACGATGAGAATGAATGCTGAGTGTTTATCAAACACACTGGATAGTCGTAGGACAGAGGTCCCTAGCCTTTTTGACACCAGGGATCAGTTCTGTGGAAGATAATTATTCCAAGGACCAGGGCAGGAGGGATAATTTGGGGATGACCCAAACACATTACACGTATTGTGCTGCTGTTGTTACTGCTAGTTAGTTAGTTGCTAAGCTGTGTGCAACTCTTGCGACCCCATGGCTGTAGCCCACCAGGCTCCTCTGCCCATGGGATTTCCCAGGCAAGAATACTGGAGTGGGTTGCCATTTCCTTCTCTGGATCTTCCTGACCTAAGGATCAAACTTGTGTCTCTTGCTTGGCAGCCAGATTCTTTATTACTGGGCCAGCAGGGAAGCCCCCATCTATTGTGCCCTTTATTTATATTATTATTATTACATCAACTTCATCTCAGATCATCTAGCATTAGATTCTAGAGGTTTGGGGGACCCTTGTTGTAGAATATTATATGATGGTATGCCATGTACCAAGTTAAGACTGTATGGCAACCCATCTGAACTAAAATTGAGAAGGTAAACTTCATCTCATGGTTGCGTGCATGCATACAAAGTTGCTTCAGTCATGTCTGACTCTTTGAAACCCTATAGACTGTAGCCTGTCAGGTTCTTCCGTCCATGGGATTTTTCAGGCAAGAACACTGGAGTGGGTTGCCATGCTCTCTCCTCCAGGGATCTTCCCAATCCAGGGATTGAACCCATGTCTCTTATATCTCCTGCACTGGCAGGCAGATTCTTTACCACTAGTGCTCCCATCTCATGCTTACTCCTGTTAAAGAGAGAAAACAAGGGGGAATAATTCTAATGATGTGTTACATTTGTCCTAAAATTCCAAATGACATCTTGGAGGACTTAAGGCAAACAGTGAATGATCTTTAAATTTGGGGCTTGTGTATTGCAAGACTATTAGGAACGAATTAGGTTATGTATGAAAAAGTTCTAGTGAAGCATAGTACTGGGAGCCACGAAACAAAAAGCTCTGAATCTGGTAACACCAAGACTAGATCTGTGACCTCAGTTAAGCCATTTCAATCACTTTTCGTAAGTCTTTTCATTTCTGAAATGATGACTAGCTTAGATGACACCCATAGAGCTTTCCAGTTCTGCCACTGTCACAAGAAAATAGACCTCGCAGAACATCAGGTTTGGTGCCCAGGTGACAGTGAAAGTGAAGGCCTCAGTCATGCCCGACTCTTTGTGATCCTATGTACTGTAGCCTGCCAGGCTCCTCTGGCCGTGTTCTTGGAGAAGGAAGGGGATCTTCCCGACTCAGGGACTGAACTTGTATGTCCCTCAATGCAGGCAGACTCTACTGTCTGAGCCACCAGAGAATCCCTGGTGCTCAAGAGTGCTGTTTAATAGGTGATATGCCTTTTTGATGTGCCTTCTTTTACTGTCTCAACTTTTCCCCCACCCAGTAACTCCCTTTGTTTATTCAATCACTCAGAGTTCTACTCTCAGTCAGAATTTGATTTTGAGGAAGGGACAGAAATAATCACTTACATGTTCATGTGAAGCAGTCCTTGGAAGGAAAGTTATGACAAACTTACACAGCATGTTAAAAGCAGAGACATTACTTTGCCAACAAAGGTCCATCTAGTCAAAGCTATGGTTTTTCCAGTACTCATGTATGGATGTGAGAGTTGGACTGTAAAGAAAGCTGAGCGCCGAAGAATTGATGCTTTTTAACTGTGATGTTGGAGAACACTCTTGAGAGTCCCTTGGACTGCAAGGAGATCCAACCAGTCCATCCCAAAGGAGATCAGTCCTGAATATGCTTTGGAAGGACTGATGTTGAAGCTGAAACTCCAATATTTTGGTCACCTGATGTGAAGAACTCACTCCTTGGAAAAGATCCCGATTCTGGAAAAGATTGAAGGCGGGATGAAAAGGGGATGACAGAGGATGAGATGGTTGGATGGCATCACTGACTCGATGGACATGAGTCTGAGCAAGCTTTGGGAGCTGGTGATGGACAGGGAAGCCTGGTGTGCTGCAGCCCATGGTGTCACAAAGAGTCAGACACGACTGGGCGACTGAACTGAACTGAACTGAACTGAATGAAGCAAAGACCATGTGGTCCCTATTTAAAGGCATGAGAAATACCACTGATCTCATGCAGCCTCCACCTCAAACGTGGATCACAAATCCAGCAATGTCTGCATCTTCACTGAAACCACCGTGGTTTGGCCACCATCCTGCTTCGCGTGGACACAGCCACAGACTCACGATAGTGGCCTTGGCTGCCATGCCCGCTGGTCACCCAGCAGCCTCAGTGCTCTTCCCAAGGTCCACTCACATCAGGTGAGCCCCTGGCTGAACTTCCTAAAATACTCCACATTGTATTCAGAATAAAATCTCAACCCTACACTGACCTATACATTCCTGTGTAACTTGACCTTGGCCAGTCTCTTCCCTTCATTCCTCGGGTCACAAGGACTTTAAAAAATATTTTTGACGGAATTCCCTGGGGGTCCAGTGGTTAGGACTCTGTGCTTTTACTGCGAGGGGATCTGGTAACTGAGATCCCACAAGCCTCACAACAAAAACTAACTAAGCAAGAAAGCAAGTAGTTACTGCAAATAGAGAAATAGACTGATGGGATTATTACATCGATAAAAAAAGTTTTTTGGAGACACAATAGGCTCATCTCTGCCTTGGGGCTTGTCACTTCTTATCCTCTCTGCCTAAGCCCCTCAGTTCAGTTTAGTTCAGTCGCTCAGTTGTGTCAGACTCTTTGCAGCCCCATACCTTTGACTAGATGGACCTTTGTTGGTAAAGTCATGTCTCTGCTTTTTAATATGCTGTCTAGGTTGGTCATAGCTTTCTTCCAAGGAGCAAGCACCATTTAATTTCATGGCTGTAGTCACCATCTGCAGTGATTTTGGAGCCCAAAAAAACAAAGTCTCTCACTGTTTCCATTGTTTCCTCATCTATTTGCCATGAAGTGATGGGACCAGATGCCATGATCTTAGTTTTCTGATAGGAGCCTAAGCCCCTATCCCCCTAGTTTTAGAAAATCTTTCAGTGTAGGGGCTTTCAGAAGAGTCTCCTCAGTAGTTTTTAGGCTTTCAAACATTACCTATATTATTAAATAAGAACAACTATATCCTTCTGGCCTACAGAGTAACAACGGTTTGGTAAAGAATTGTCATAGAGAGCTTTCTGGGCACTGCATGTATGAAGACAGGGCAGGATAACAGGAAGCTATTTCTGCTTCTTCATAAGAATTATTTTCTAGAAAGAATTTGATAAGCTCACCCACACTGAGTAGTAAATGGATTGTAAATTTTGTGGAGACTTATGTTAGTGACATAGAAAGACTCCATTGCCTTAAACCAGAAAAAATAAAGCTATAAAGGCATGTTTTCATGCAATAAGGAAATAGGTTTATGGGTCCAGAGGCAGAAGTTTCTACACAGCACTTCTGAAATCCTTTACAAACTGTGACCTTCTTTATCACCTGAGTTCAAATGCTGACTGGAGAACTAAATTGAGTTGGCCAAAAAGTTTGTTTGGGGTGGTTTTAAAAACATGAACAAACTTTTTGGCCAACCCCAAACTTTTCCTAACATCTATTTTCTATCTTTCTTATCTGAGAAATGGACATAATAACACTGAACATTTGGGGCTATTGTGAGAGAAATTCATTTAAATTGCCCACCAAGGGGAGTGGAGCTGACACTGAGCTCCACAAAGGACCCAGATTGGTGGTGTCTATGGACTGCAAGCTCAGCCCACTGTGCGGTTTGGGAAAACAATTTCTTTGTATTTTTCGCTTCTTTGTTCATAACATTTACCATGCTCCATCATCTTTCTAGCTGATGGCAGAGAACAGAAAACAGAAATATCAAAGTATCAAAACAGTAATTATCAATTTTAAGCATTCGTCTGTTGGCCTGGGTACACGCTAAATTCCAAGGAGATATCTGTTCTCCTTCCTCTCCATTTCCCATGTCTTGCTTTTATAAAACAAGACCTCCTTGGTTACCAGATTGTAAGGAGAAATAATTGGGAAAGTCCCTAGATGGTACATGCTTAAATGTTCTGGAATGCCATGGTTTTTATTTTTCTTAGCCAGAGGACATGCAAATATTTAACTATGAATCATCTGAGCTGGGACTTCCTTATAGTAATAGTGGCAGGGCTTGGAGAGCCTTTCTTTTGTCAAAGTCTGAATAATCAGGGGCCTCAAAGGATATTTACTCAGGACTGATCAGAACCCTCACGCCTCCTTTTCCGAGGAAGTGCCCTCTGGAAAGCCTCAGAGCTCACAGATTATTTTTTCCTAAGATGCCACTGAGCTTTTTAATATTAGAGATTACCGGGAAGTTCTCATGATTCCGATCCAGAACATTTCTATTTTGTCTATACTCACTCATTCAACAAATATGTTTGAACACCTTCTAGACACTGAGAAGACTACTAGAGAAAAAGATGAAAACCACGTCCTAAATTTAATATATGATGTGTGCTTGCTCAGCCGTGTCTAGCTCTTTGTGACCCCATGGACTGCCGCCCACTGGGCTTCACTGTCCATGGCATTTTCCAAGCAAGAACACTGGAGTGGGTTGCCATTTCCTTCTCTGGGGGATCTTCCTGATGAAGGGATTGAACCTGCATCTCTAGAGTCTCCTAATTCTAAATTAAAAAAAAAAAAAAATCTTATAAGTGATGTAGATGGATTAAAATAGAAGATGTAGGTGCTGTACTTTAGTATAGGATAGGTTCAAGGGGATCAAATGAATCAGAGTCATGCACTGTGCCGAAGAGTTATCAGGAGAGAAGATTCGAGAAAGTTTTGCAGAGAAAGAAGCACTTCAGCATAGGAAAAGATGAGCAAAAATGAACAGTGGGAATTGTGGGAATAAAAAATGTTACTCCAAGCTGAGGGATAACAAAGACCTACTTGTATGAAAGAACCTATGTGTTTACGGGGCTGGCAATGGCCTGGTGTGGGCAGAGCTGAAACCCAGAAGGACTTTGTGGGGCTCTTGGGGACAAAAGTCTTTTTGTGCCCCAGCCTCCCTCCCACCACCCCATTTCTTATAGGCAAGACTCTAGCTTCCATGGCCTTCCCTGAGTTCCAAAGGGGGGATTTGAACAGCTGCTATTCAAAGGAAGAGCAGCAAGGAAACTACCTGAGGCAAGACTCAGGGACCAGAGAAGGTCACTAAAATTAGGAGGCACACCACCTGAGACCCTGCACAGGGTCTTGGCAGCAACTCCACTCTTGATCTGTTGCTAGAAAACCCTCCTGGGTTGGGACACATAGTTTTCTAAGGCAGAAGTCTGCTGTGTGGCCCTCTGCCTGGAAAAGTAACAAAGCTATTCTTTTCTACTTCACCAAAAACTCTGTTTATGAGATTCAATTCTGCTCGTCTGATACAGAGCGGCTGAGCTTTCAGCAGAACAAGTATTTGTACACAGTCATAGGCTTCCTTGGTGGCTCAGATGGTAAAGAATCTCCCTGCAATGTGGGAGACCATGGTTCGATCCCTGGGTTGGGAAGATCCCCTGGAGAAGGAATTGATAACCCACTCCAGTATTCTTGCCTGGGGAATCCCATAGACAGGGGAGCCTGGCCAACTACAGTCCATGGGGTCGCAAGAGTCTGATACGACTGAGTGACTAAACTACCTACCTATAGTAGGAAAGCAAACTGGAAAAACAGGAACCAGATCCCAAAGCACAAGGTATCTGAGGAACTGTCTGTCGATAGAGGTACCTTAATACTGGTTCACAGTAGATGACTTTAAGCAAACATTCTATATTAAAATCTGATTTCCTATCAGTCAAAAAAAATGACACTTGTTTAACTTTGAAAATGTATTATATGAAATTTTTTAACTGCAAGTTCTTCTCTTACATTTAAATTATCATTTCCTTACTGAAATTATCATTTCCTTACTGACTTCCCTGGTGGCTCAGATGGTTAAGTGTCTATCTACAATGCGGGAGACCCAGGTTTGATCCCTGGGTTGGGAAGATCCCTTGGAGAAGGAAATGGCAATCCACTCCAGTACTACTGCCTGGAAAATATCATGGACAGAGGAGCCTGGTAGGCTACAGTCCATGGCATCGCAAAGAGTCGGACACAACTGAGCGACTTCACTTCACTTCACTTACTGAAATTGTATGTATTCAGTATTCAGGATCACACTCATTTCATAAGTTAAGGAAAACTAAGTTTATTCTTTCTAAAAATCTGACTTCAATGGATAGGAATTCATTTAAATAAATGAAATAAATATTTATTCAGGAGGATCTCACTGTGCTCAGTACAGTGTCTGAAATACATAGCCGTTGTATTATTTTCAAGAGTCCAGACCCTAAAACCAAGCCATAGAATGGAAGTGGAATGCACCGTGGGGTCAATGTCATGTCCCTGGTTAAAAGAATGAATTAGGACTTTGCCAAATGACTGGGAGGGATTGTGGAGGGAGAAAAGCAACACACACACACAAATAGACTTGAAATGATCCCATTTTTGAAAAACCAACAATTTTCATGAACATAAATGAGACATGAGGCCATGAGAGAAAAAAATAAATGGGCTTTTCCCCCACATCCATTTTTAAAGAATATTACCAGGACAGGAAACACTGGGAGAAGGAGGGCCAATAAGATCCCAGATTTTAAAAAAAAATGATAATGATATGGTCCCATTTAATTATCTGTGTGGGTGTGGGTAGGTGGTACATTAAACAAACGCACAAACTGACAAAAATCAACATTTTAATGTTTTTTTTTCAGGTAAAAGGACTCTAGGTGATGTTTTCTTTCTTCAATATATTTTAGACCTTGACTAGGTTTGACAATGGACAAGTACGATTGCATAATTAAAAAAAGGTATTTTTACCATAAGAAGAAGGGAGTTCACAGATCAGCTAACAAAGCACAGAGAACTGTGTGGCATAGTGGATACTTGTAAGCACTGTGGGACCAGACCCCGGGCTTGAATCCTAGCCCTTCTTCTTATTAGCTATGAGACCATAGGAAATGTAGTCAACTCCCTAGGCCTCTGTTTTCTGACTCATAAACTGGTTAAAATAACAGTACCTATCTTCATGGAGTCTGATGAAGATCAGACATTATCATTTGCAAAATCACTTCAATTAGTGTCTGGCATATAAGAGACACTAAACAGCTGTCTTTTACACGAAACAAATAATTGTAGTAGAATGTCCTATGTGTCACGATTCCAAGGAAGACTATGGGAGCACAGAAAACTGACTGTTGAACCTGGGGCTGTCTAGAAGTGGGTCAGGGAACCTTCTCAAAATAGAATAAATGTGGATCAATGGAGAAGTCATTCAAGATTCTACTTAGAAAGAAAATAGAAAGAAGGCATGTCAGAAAGAAAAGAGGACAAAGCAATGCCTCAGGTGAAAGAGATGCTCTTGTTCTTTTTTTTTTAATATTTAATTGCCAGCTGAGTAGCTGCTTGAATGAAACTGAATGGTAAATAGAAGTGGAGGCTGTAGTCACTGTTGCTTGAAGTGTGAATGGTGGGTTGGTGGTGGGTGAAGGGATGTGTGATTGAACCAGAGATAAGGCAAATGATAGAGTAAATATATGAGGTTGTTTTTGTTTTGTTTTGCCACAAAGCATGCAGGACCTTTAGTCCCCTTACCAGGGATGGAACCTGTGCCCCCCTGCAATGGAAACAAAAAGTCTTAACCCTTGGACCACCAGGGAAGTCCCTCTTGTTTGTTTTTTGTCTGTTTGTTTTATCAATAGAGTAAAAGAAAGTTGTTTGCATCTAAAGAATGGGATCCGAATTGGAATGTGAAGTGTGTTGGCTGCCTCATCATGGGTTGAAGAACTGCCATCCTTATTTTTCCCTTTCCTGTATCTTTTTTACTTCTGTCATCAGCCTCTTGCCTAATGTCTTTCAGTCCCATTTGACATTGTCATCTTTCATTGAATAAGTTGTTCTAAGACACTGATCAATGGCATGCACACTTTTTGAAAAGCCCAGACACCTATGTAATTTCCCAAGTCAGTATTCAAGGCTGGGTCATCAAGTTTCCATAAGCACACATCACGCGCTAGTGTGCAATGATCATCTCTTAATCACATTCTGCTCTCCTTAACCAGCTCCTTTATTCATCAACTCACTATTCATACTTCCTTCCGTTACCTCCACACTCATTCTCTTTTGATCAAAAGGTCCCTGGGGCATATGATTTTGAATATAGATAAAAGGTAACCTTCTCTATGTAAAGAGTTATATTTTCTAAATACTAATTATAGAGGGGTAAATTACTGGCTGTAAGTTGACTGGAAGAATGGAGAGTAATGGCCAGGAGGTAGGAAGAAGAAATATTTTCTAATGAAGAAATGAAAATTGGGAACAGTTAAATAATAATAGTAAATTGGGAAATAGCTTAAAAAGAGAAACTAACTCACAGAAACTTCTTTAATGAGTATTTTATGGAAGTTTTTTGGCTGTGCTGCAACACTGGCAGGATCTTAGTTCCCCAGCCCGGGACTGAACCCGGGTTCTGGGAGTGAAAGCACCAAGTTCTAACCACTGGACCACCAGGGAATTACCTGGATTTTTTTTTTATATGCCACAAAAATGCAAATGACATTGTCAAATAGTGCCTAACTGTCTGAAAAGGAGGACTAATAGAAGCTATAAAAGTAGGACAATAAAAATCTTTTTCCTCAGTGGACATGAAAGTGCTAGAACTGGAAAGTTCTAGATCTCTAGATGGGGAGAAAATATATACATAGAAGAGAATAAATTTCATCAGCAGCCAGATATTTAAAGAGCCTGCACAGTACTTTAACACCACAGAATTTAATACTGAAAATAATGCTGTGACCATCATAGTGATGCTGTGGTACTCATGGAGCCTTCAGACACACTTACTCACTAAACTACAGGAAATGCTGCCTGATGACAACTCGAAGCTTACTCCTCCTCACAAAACTCCCCTCCGCATAAAGGAGCCTTCCTGCCTGAAGCCACATCTTTCCCTGGGGGAAGCCTTAATAACTGGACAAAGTGACACACGATCGCCTGGATGCTGACCCTCCTGTAATTCAGCTCTAGGGTAAGGGGATTCAGCTGAGGATCCCTTTGTTAATAGAGAGCAGTCCATTTTCCCCTGTGGCCTTCCCTCCCTCAAAGGCACTCCTAAGAGCCCTCCCCAGCAAACTTGCTGTGCTCAGATCTCTCTCTGAATCTGTTTCCGAAGGAACTTGATCTGAGGCAACTCTCTAGATCCATCCTATCATTTTATACCTGAGAAAACTCAAGTCTCTGAAAAGTGAAAGTGAAGTCGCTCAGTCGTGTCTGACTCTTTGCGACCCCATAGACTGTAGCCTATAACGCTCCTCCGTCCATGGGATTTTCCAGCCAAGAGTACTGGAGTGGGGTGCCATTTCCTTCTCCAGAGGATCTTCCCAACCCAGGGATCTAACCTGGGTCTCCCACATGGTAGGCAGATGCTTTACCATCTGAGCCAAGTCTCTGAAAGGTAAAGTGATTTGTTCAAGAGAGCGCTGCTCATAAGCAACGGATTTGGGAAGAATATTTTGATTCCTGATCCAATTAAGTGCTCTGTCCTGTGCTGTGCTTAGTCGCTCAGCTGTGTCCGAATCTTCTTGACTCCATGGACTGCAGCCTTCCAGGCTCCTCTATCCATGGGATTCTCCAGGCAAGAATACTGGAGTGGGTTGCTATGCCTTTCTCCAGAGGGTCTTCCCAACCCAGGGATCGAACCCAGGTCTCCCATATTGCAGGTGGATTCTTTACCATCTGAGCCAACAGGGAAGCCCATTAAGTGCTCTATGGGCCTCAAATACTGGCCCTGACAGCAAAGACCCAAAAAACAATTCCTAAATGTAGCTTTGTTTCAGAGCACACAAAACATAGCTCCAAATCAAGCCTGAAATAGTTTTGTGTCTTTAATATTCCTTACCCGAAAGGGACTTTTGTTGTTANTCAAGAGGCAGGTTAGGTGGTCTGGTATTCCCATCTCTTTCAGAATTTTCCACAGTTTATTGTGAGCCATAAAATACTTAGGACAATTAAGTATGATAATCTAACTGAAACATTAAAACAACCTCATGACATATGTAATATTCCAGACTTTAGACTTGATAATACTGAGGCACAGACAGATTTGTATATTTTTCTCAAGGGCCCACAGCTCAGAAGTGGCAGATTTCACCCTGTATTCCTAGCTGTTACATGAACACTATCAAAAAACAAGATGACATGCTGAAGATTTTAATAAATAATGACTAGGAAGAAATGAGGGCTCCCTGAGTGGCTCAGTGGGTTAAGAATCCAACTGCAACGCAGGAGACATGGGTTCAATTCCCAGGTAGGGAAGATCCCTGGAGGAAGGCATGGCAACCCACTCTAGCATTCTTGCCTGGAGAATCCCATGGACAGAGGAGCCTGGTGGGCTATAGTCCATGGGGTTGCCAAGAGTCAGACACGACTGAAGTGACTGTGTGCACACACACAGGAAGAAATGAATGTTCTTGAGCGTTCTGAAACTACTAAGAAGTATTTCAAGATAATTTTTCAGTTTTTTTTTGTTTTTTTTTTTTGCCTTTTCTGGTCTCTTTAACTGCAGTGCAGAATCCCTAGAGTGAATCATATTTATTCCGCAACCACAGATATCAAAGCATCCTCCCATCAAAGTTCAGTGCTGGGAAAAAGTGTTTGCTTTCCAGAATCCCAGACCCACATCTCAGCTTGTTTCAAAGATGCCTTCCCTATTAGTTAGGAGCCTCCACCCATTCCTTTGCTATACACACCTACATCCCAACTGAGACTCCCAAAGCTGAATTCCCGGTACTGAAAAGCAAGCCCAAGCAAGACACCTCTCTACTCAACACCTAAAATTCTCTAACAAGCAGGATGGTTTCAAGGAAGAGACAAAGCAAATCCCCAATCAGTGAGTAGCTTCCTGCACCATTTGGTGTTCACCAGGCTCACAGGGCACAGCCTGCTTTCTGCAGTAAGGATCAACAGAGGTGGGGCAGCTGGTGCCTCTACAGCCATAAATCACAGAGGTGTAAAGACAACTTGACATTAAATCTGTACAAGCTTTGCATACGGTGCGCCTGCAGACACCAGAGGCTTGGCTGAATAACACCAGGAACAGTTTAGGTTGGAAAATTCTGTAGAGGGCTTTGACAAAAGCTCCTAAAGACTGATGATGTTCCAGTGAACTCATCCTGTCATTTCCCATCAGTTAACCAAGTTACATTTTTGTAAGTGTTCCTTTAAACCATTTCTGCAAGAGGGCTAGGGAGGAGATGGGTGGTAAAGACTGGCCGTGGAAACGACTTCAGAGTCAGCGGTCAGTGAAGTCATGATGACAGTATTCAGAGATGGACTGCATCTCTGGATCCCACACTGGGCTTCTCCAAGCCCCATCACACAAGCTCAATGGGAAGCACCTCTCTATGGACTATCGTCCGCTAACCAGCTGCTCATGTCTCTAACACAGCAATCTAAGGCTCCTCGGGACCAGCCATATCTTAACCCCTCCTATAGATAAACTCAGAATTCTAGATCTGAGAGCCAAAGGTAGGTGGGGGCGGCGGGGGGAGAGGAAATGAATCAAATTCCAACAAGCAAGTTAAAAAAAAAAAAAAGGCTTGTACGCCCTTGAGGCAGAGGCATAGGAGGCCTCTGCACATTGATAACCTGTGACTCAGTCTTTTATCACTCAGAGCTCAGTGTTTTCAAATTCCATGGGATGGATGCTGCTCCTGTTCCAAAGGGATGTCCTCCCAGAGAGGTGGCTTCTAGAAGAGAAGAGGGGGTAAGCCCTGTCTCTGCACTGCCGCGGGCATGGCTGCCTTTTCACCCTATAGACTCTAGATTCACCTCTGTTATGAAAGTGAAAGTGAAGTCACTCAGTCGTGTCTGAATCCTTGCAACCCCGTGGACTGTAGCCCACCAGGCTCCTCCGTCCATGGGATTCTCCAGGCAAGAATACTGGAGTGGGTTGCCATTTCCTTCTCCAGGGGACCTTCCCAACGGGGAAGTTAAAATGAAGGAAGTCTCAGTCAGGTTTCAGAAGCAGAGGAGCAGGCCTCTGACCTTGCTTCTGACCTGCCTGGACACCACCTGGATTCCATGCCTGCCTGCAAGCATGGCTAGTCAGGTGGCAGTTTAGATAAGAGAGTAGGTCTTGGAATTCTTCAGCCCATGGAGGTCTGGCCAACCCCCTGGGGTCTAACAAAATCCTATGACTCACAAGATAAAAACAAACCGCATTGTAAAAAAGTTCAAGTAAACTCAGAGATGTATTTCTGAACACAAACGGATGATAACATCATGATATTGGTTTGTGGCCTAGGACTATAAGCGGGAGCCCCCAAAACTGCACTTTGAAGTCTCACCCGTGGAGTGGATGGACTATCTTGGACCTTTTCTCAATCTTTTGCCAACAGATTGCTGTTAAGCAGGGACTTCCCAGCACTGTTTAAGTCTGGGTGCTGGTCAGCCCAGTTAGGTGATGTACGTGCTGTGGTGCTCGTGGTAAAGAACCTGCCTCCCGATGCAGAAGACATGTGGATGAGGGCTCCATCCCCAAGTCAGGATGTCCTCTGGAGGAAATGGCAACCCACTCCAGTATTCTTGCCTGGAGAATCCCCTGGACAGAGGAGCCTGGTGGGCTATGGTCCATTGGGTTCCAAAGAGTCAGACACGACTAAAGCAACTTATCATGCACACACACGTGCATGAGTTGTTAATGTCTTCTGTTTCTCTTCTTTTAATGACTGTATATTGAAATTAAGTCAAATAATCCTCTTTTAAATGCTGAAATTATTTATTGTCTGTAACGAGTGTTTTTTTTAGTTAATAAATCCTCTGAACCTGAAACGAAAGTAAAACTCCACTAAACAGTCATTTTTCAATATTTTTTTTCCCCCAAAAGAAGCAAAGGGAAGTCCTTGACACTCATGTGGGTATCAACAGAAAACCTGAGGAAAAAAAGGAAATCAAAGTGCGAACCAAAATACACATGACTAAGAACAGGAATGTCAAGAACATGGCTTATGGAAAGGAAAACTGAGTTTTAATCTGTTAGTTGTATTGAAGCCGAGGCAAGGTGCAGAGCAGGGTGTGGAGTAGAATGAGTTAGGGAAGGGAGGAGGGATCTTCTTTACATAAGAATCAGAGATGATCTCCTATTTTATTTTATGTGGCTTTTTCAAAAGCATTTGTTAAAACCCAACATATTTCATAATTACCTTATTCTCACAAAAGGTTCTTAAGTGAAATGGTTGTGCCAAAGGCCCATGTTTAGTTGAGGTCTGATATGACACTCATTCTCAACTTTTTGTCTCCAGATTTTGGTCCTGCTTGGACACCAAGGAGGTGGCCTTAAAGCCAACAGCATCTTTGATGTCTGAGGACAGTATATATTCCTGCAAAGTACTTCATCCACTGTTGATATGTACAAAGATGAACAAAGTGAGGACTGCTATAATAGAGCAAAAGTTGCAGTTGCGTCAGAGAAAGTCACTCTTTGAAAACATCAAACGGGGCTCTTATTGACTATTTGCACAGTCTTCTACAACCAGAACCAGAAAGCGCCTACTAAAGGAAAGAGAGCATTCAGGATATTCTTCCTTTCATAAGCTGCCCCAGGGTCACGTTCGGTAACAAGAACTTAGGGAAAACAAGGACCCGAAGCAAAAGTGATGCCCAGGATGCCACTGGAGAGGAGTCAGAGACTGCATCGCTCATACCTGAAGCCAGCTGTTTGCAGAAAGCAACTTTAGGAGTAGACCCTAAGACCAATATATAGAATGAATGGATGAAAGAAATGGAGAATACTTAAAAATATTTTTCCCTATTAATCAAATTGTTCCGTTTAATACATTCACAGATTATAATTTATGAATTACTCATGTCAATGGCTGCATTTAAAAAATCAAAGTGAGGACTTCCCTGAGGGTCTAGTGGTTACGACTTCACCTTCCAATGCAGGGGGTGTGGGTTTGACATGCCCTCAGGGCCAAAACACACAAAAAATATTGTAACAAATTCAATAAAGCCTTTAAAAATGGTTCACATCAAAAGTCTTTAAGAAAACATATACTTAAATGAGGATTGCGCTTGTTTAATACCAACAAAACTAACCACGTTCTATTTTTAAAAGTCTATTATTTATAATAATAATGTACATGTCATATTCAGAAAACCTCTACAAAAAAGGAAATATGTTAATCCTTATTTTAGAAATAGAAAAGAGATATTCACTCAGTAATTTAAAGAAAAATCTTTGGTTACTTATACTACAGCCACAGTCATGGCGGCATCTTACTTCTACATATAATAAAACATCTTAGAAAGTGAGGCCTAAGTTACAACACTGGAAAAAAAAAATCAAACATACAAAACAAAGACAGAACCAAACTCAATACCTCCATCAAGAAATCCATGATTTTAAAAGGCACATCAAAAGTAAAGCTACTTAGTGGCAGAATAAGATTTAAATATGGATTTATTTGTGAAGGTTTTAAACACTGCATTTACTATCTTTAGCTTCCTCAATGATTACACAGTTTGTAAAGTGCTTTGAGGTTATGAGATCACTAGTGAAGCTATCGGTTTCATTTAAAATAAATTCAATTAAATATGTCTTTCTTTACAGTGCTTCCAGCCCGTGAAAATCATTATCAGAGGATGTGGCAGAAAGGGGGGAAAAAACCCAAATAACAAAATAGCACTGCCATCAAGATTTTTTTCACAGCTGGTAAACGTGANAAAAAGTCACACACGACTTCACAACAACAACTAAACAACAATGAAGTCCCAATGAAAGACTCCAACAGGGAATATTAGAGCTCTCGGCGTGTAAAGCTTCTGATACACTTAACAGAAAACATCTGCAGACCACAAAAAGGTGCTTTTTCCTTGGCTTTATTTAAATTATACTTATGTTTGGATTGTGACCCCAAAAGAAAGAAACAGATTAAAATAAAAATGTAGATCTCCGCCTATTTGCATGTACTTTCTCCTGAGTGTCTTGTTTTGTACAGTCACTAAGTCATTAAAAATCAAATCAGAACCCTGGGAAAGGTAATTTATTTCCTGTGGACTCTTAAGCAGAGATGCTTCAAAGCAAGATATTTCCTCCACCACTCTGGACCTCTTAATTCCTCCACTGAGAAAATACATTTATAGTGTTCTGTGCAGAGAAGCGTTCTAATCAGTCCCAGGAAAGTCTGCTAAGTAGCAGGGAGAAAAATCTATGGATAATATTATAAAATAATTTCTAGTCTGGAGTTTTCCTTCAGACAGAGTTTATGACTTTGGATGAACACTACATGATTTCCCTAGCCCAGAAGTCTGCTAAGTACACATCTCACCAATCCATTCATCCCAGGAAAGGAGAAAACACTCCCTCGGAACCTGCCCCTGGCAAAGCCCACATTTGGTGCCTTAGGACTTCTCTCTTTGAGCCATCTTCCACCTTCTAGAAGTTTGATTCCCAGGGTACCTATTCTACCACAAGCCTCCATAGACCTCTTCAGTGCCAGCTCTCTCAGCTGATTCCACGCATGCTCTTTGAGGTCCTAATGTGTTTTAAAAGAAAAGACCTGATAATTCAGATAAATTGGGGGTGAGGTAAGTTTCAAACTGAGGAACAAAGGCAGGTTAAGAAAGGATAATGTCAGAACACGATCTTCTGTCATGTTCCTGTCTATAGGAAGAGGGGAAAGGAACTTGCAGCCCCCTCCAAGCCCAAAACAGAGAACGGAGATTTGCCTCCCTTCCACCATCATCTTTCAAGGAATGGGCATCTGTTAAGATCCAGGAATCGTCAGGACTAGCTCCAGGACTAGCATCCTTCGTGGAACTTCCAGAATGCATGGAACTTTCCAGAACTTTCATAGTCTTCATGGTTAACCAAACACATCTTATCATGTACATGTATTCTAACCATTCCACTGGGTTAACTGGCTCCCTTTAACTGTCCTCAAGACAAGACGCCTAATTTCTATTCTTTTCTAAATTCTACATGCTTATGCCTAGTTGCTCAGTTGTATCCGACTCTTTGCAACCCCATGGACTACAGACCACCAGGGTCCTCTGTCCACAGGGATTCTCCAGGCAAGAATACTGGAGTGGGTTGCCGTGTCCTCCTCCAGGGAATCATCTCACCAGGGATCGAACCTAGGTCTCTCATGTCTCCTGCATTGCAGGCAGATTCTTTACCATCTGAACCACAATGTCTAGCAAAATGCAGGGTACATCCGTGATACGTAGCAAATACACACATGAAATAACGCCTGCTGTCATTCACTCTGCAGAGATGAGGAGACACTATGCAGGGTCACACAGTTTAACAAATATTGGTTGGGGGCTGTCAGGTGCCAGGGATCATGCTAGATGGCAGGGATTCAATGGTAAACGAGATGAGTGAGTATTTTCAGGGTATTTATATTCTAGGAATGGGATCTGACCAGAAGACAGGCATTTTCAGTGGATATACAACAGAATGAGGGTAAACCCAAGTGTTGTGACAGCTCAAAAGAGGGTCACTGAACCTCATCTGGAGGAGAAAGGTCAAGAGCTCCTTGGAGGAGATGATGCATATAGAGAGACCAGGACAAAGAGTCAGAATTAGCTGGGTGGTGGTGGGGATGGAATCCCTGCAGAGGCTCAGGAAGGAAAGGGTGCATCATCTGGGCCATTGAAGGGGGAGGGCAGTTATGGAGGAGCAGAGGTGCAAAGGCACCAAGGCTGCAAGCGCCAGACCCATTCAGGAGCCGCCTCTCTGTGCTGACAAAGAAATAGGCCCATTCTTCCGTGGCATGTGGGCAAAAAATATCCTCCTTTCTAGATTTTTTTTTTTTTTTTTTTTTTGGCCATACCCCGCAGCATATGGGATCTTAGTCCCCCAATCAGGGATCGAACCCAAGCCCTCTACAGTGGAGCATGAAGTTTTAACCACCGGATCCCAGGGTCCAAAGCGCAGGTCGTTCTCGTGCTCAGGGCCACTGCCCCCAAGGATGTGAAACAGGTTGCACTAACATCAACTCCCAGGTGGCAGTCTGTATGCCTTTCTGCACTGCTTCATTTTAAAAAATATTTATTTTTATTTATTTGGCTATTCCAGGTCTTAGTTCTAGTCTAAAGATCCTTAGTAGCACACAAGATCTTTAGTCATGGCATGTGAAATCTTAGTTTCAGCCTGTGGGAACTAGTTCCCTGACCAGGGATTGAACCCAGGCCCCCTACACTGGCAATATGGAGTCTTAGCCAAGGGACCACCAGGGAAGTCCCTGTGCACTGCTTCTTGAATTTCATTTTTAATAATACAGGTCATTGCAGGTATACTGAGGTTGACTCACTGGTTAGAAGTCTTAGCAGAAAGTCACAGAGTGAACAGAAGCCTTGATTCCTGCCTTCAGCATCTTCTAGAAAGTAATGCTTCAACTTGAGAAGGTACCCCAGTTCCTCATTATGGCCCCACCTTGTGGTCTTGCCTGGAGGCAATTCCTTGAACATCTGAGGTGGTCTAGCTAGGTCTAAATGGGATGAACAAACATTGAAGGGATTATCTCTGAAACTGAGAAACAAATCTCTGCTGCAATGTCAACTTCAGGAAGTTTTTAAAAGCTGGGTGGAGGCCAGCAGATAGCCGAGGCCAGAGCAGGAAGTCAGCTCTGCACCGTGTGTTGAATTGAAACGATGGTGAACTTGCCTTTTCACTGGACAGCACATGCCTTGGAAAAGGCAATTTTCATGTGCAGAAAAGCAGCATGGCCTTGGGTGTCAGGGTGTGAAACAGAAGCAGGCATTAAGCTAGGCTCTGGGGATGCAAAGCAGAATCCATTCACATCACACATAGCCAAGGTGGTTTCTGCGAAATGAAAAGCTCATCCGACAACTCCATGCTTAGAGCTGTTGCAGCGTTTCACACCACACAGATATAAGATCACTGCTTTCACTGTGACTCTCAGGCCCCGAGGTAGCTGACCCTGACTTCTGCTGGGATTTGCTAGTCCATCAGCCGTAAGGCCCTCTCTAGGTTTTTTTTTTTGCTTACTACGCTTGCTCATTCCTCCTCTAGGGTCTTATACTTGGGTCCCCTGACTCAGATCTTCACATAATTGGCTCTTTCTTGCCTTGGAAGTCTAAGCTGAGAGCTCTCTCTTTAGCGAAGACTTGCCTGCCTAAAACAGCAGGAACTCTTGCACACATCAACATATGTCCATTTTCTCTGGATTTCTGGACGTATTGGCTTGCTTGTTTCCCCTTTTCCTGTCTCCTCTGCTAGAATGTACACACATCTGGGGAACAAGAATCTTAGGTTTTGTTCACTACTTTCTCTCTGGTCTCTAAGGTNCTTGCCTGCCTAAAACAGCAGGAACTCTTGCACACATCAACATATGTCCATTTTCTCTGGATTTCTGGACGTATTGGCTTGCTTGTTTCCCCTTTTCCTGTCTCCTCTGCTAGAATGTACACACATCTGGGGAACAAGAATCTTAGGTTTTGTTCACTACTTTCTCTCTGGTCTCTAAGGTAGACTCTGGCATATAATAGGAATCTAATAAATCTTTGTTGACTGAATGGATGCGTGGATGAACAAATGGCACTGTCTTTTCCCCTTGAGGACCTCAGGATTTGGTCAGTGGAAGTGAAGAAGATGCTGACACACAGTTACATCCAGGGATCTGGGAACACAGAGAGAGGATGCTTAACCCAGAAAAGGCTGTGGAAAGACCACGCAGGAAAGAGGATGCCTGGGATAAACCCTGCTGCCTAGATTCAGTGATGGGAACTGAGAAGTTCCAGGTGGAAGGACCAGCATGAGCTAAGAATGGAAGCACAAAACTACAAGGATAAGAGGAAAAGGACAAGGTTGGGAAGGGCAGGAAGTCGAGAGGTCAAGAGGGTACATGCCATGGAGTGTATCAGTCTCCGAAGCCTGGACCCACTATCAAGGTTAAATGATGGGCAGGGGCCAAAGATAGCCAGTGCCTGAAATCAGAAGTAAACATTATTATTATTATTGTCATTTACTTTTATCCCAGTGCTTCTTTTCTTGACCTGTTGCTTCTTATTCTTGGGTTAGGGAAGATTCTCTCTGAGTGGATTCTACAAAACTCATGTCATCAGACAGTGAAAAAGAAATTCAATATGCTTTGTAATAAACTGCCCAGCCATAGAAGCAACATAAATGCTCACTGACAGATGAATGGGTAAAGAAGAGGAGGTACACACATACAATGAAATATAGACCATGCAAAAGAATAAAATATTGCTCTTTATAGCCACAGGGATGGACCTAGAGACTATTATCCTAAATGAATTAAGTCAGACAGGAAAAGACAAGTATTATATTGATATCACTTATACACAGCATCTAAAACATCAGTACAAATGGAATTATTTACAAAACAGACTCGCAGACATAGAAAACAAACTTTTGGTTTACCAAAGAGGAAAGGGGGAGAAAGAATAAATTAAAAGTATGAGATTAACAGATACAGACTACCATATATAAATACAGATGAATAACAAGATTTTCCATATAGCACAAGGAACTATAGGCAATATCTTGCAATAACCTATAATGGAAAAGAATGAAAAATATCATGTATATATAAAACAAATCATTTACCATACATCAGAAACTAATATATTATAAATCAACAATACTCCAATTTGAAAAATATATCTGGCATCTATGTTAGCCTTTTGTTTTTTCACTTTGGCTTCTGCTAAATTAAAACACGCTTACTCCTTGAAAGAAAAGTTATGACCAACCTAGATAGCATATTCAAAAGCAGAGACATTACTTTGTTGACTAAGGTCCGTCTAGTCAAGGCTATGGTTTTTCCAGTGGTCATGTATGGATGTGAGAGTTGGACTGTGAAGAAGGCTGAGCGCCGAAGAATTGATGCTTTTGAACTGTGGTGTTGGAGAAGACTCTTGAGAGTCCCTTGAACTGTGGTGTTGGAGAAGACTCTTGAGAGTCCCTTGGACTGCAAGGAGATCCAACCAGTCCATTCTGAAGGAGATCAGCCCTGGGATTTCTTTGGAAGGAATGATGCTAAAGCTGAAGCTCCAGTCCTTTGGCCACCTCATGCGAAGAGTTGACTCACTGGAAAAGACTGATGCTGGGAGGGATTGGGGGCAGGAGGAGAAGGGGATGACCAAGGATGAGATGGCTGGATGGCATCACTGACTCAATGGACGTGAATCTGAGTGAACTCTGGGAGTTGGTGATGGACAGGGAGGCCTGGCATGCTGCGACTCATGGGGTTGCAAAGAGTCGGACACGACTGAGCGACTGAACTGAACTGAAAGGCACTGCATCTGTAGCAACATATATCCCAGCTCCAATCTTCCTCAGAAATGAGGTAGGTATACACCCTGGCCAAATTTTTCCTTGTCTATATGATGGGATCAACCATTTCCTTAATTTCAAGCCAGGGTTCGTACAACACTTGAAAGCAACATGATTCAACACTGTGCCTTCTCTGTACCCTAGAAAAGTTGCCAAACATTCTAGAAAGAATGGGCATATGAATAGGATATCAGATAAAACTTGTTTTGAAACAAGTTCTTTTTTCTCTGTGTTCCATTCACAACAACAGAACCCAAAAGTCAACCGGTCATGTATTATCTGAAAATCATTCACAAAAATGTTTGCCTTGTTTGAGGCCATGAGCAACGAGCTCCTTGTCTTTTCTTCCCTCCTCCTCTTCTCATTCATGAACACGATGATTCACCCCGGCGCCCTGTGGAGAGTGGGGCAGCGCCTGCTTCCGAGGCAGCCCACCTCCCCTGCTCAATGGGCAAAAGGCCCTCCAGTGAATCAAGTTCATTGAGCAAAACGAGGGGAAAATATTTGTCTGGCAATCCAACACGCCTCTCTCTGTGCTTGTCTGGACAGAACTAGGGTGGACTTCACATTTTTTTCCTTTTTGTCAGAAACAAGTGCATAAAATGGCATTTTTCCACAAAAGAGTGTCACCCAATGAGGATTTTTCAAGCTACAGTATCAGCGTTATCACTTTTGGAACCAAAACACAAAGGGAATTACAATCACAATCACAAGGGAATTACAATCACAAATAGTTGATCACATGTTCTGAACTTAGCAGCTGTCTACTAGTTCTCTGGAAAACAGAAGTGGTCCAATAATATTAGTATGTTGCAAGGTCAGAGGTGGGGTGGAGTTCACCATGCTGAATTGAATGTTTGGTGAATTGCATGTTTGTTGTTGTTAGGTTGCTCAGTCGTGTCCAATTCTTTGTAACCCCATGGACTGTAGCCTCCCAGGCCCCTCTGTCCATGGGGATTCCCCAGACAAGAATACTGGAGTGGGTTGCCATGCCCTCCTCCAGGAGATCTTCCTGATCCAGGGATTGAACCCATGCTTCTCGAGTCACCTATACTCTTTACCACTGAGCCAATTGCATGACAAAGAATTTATAAAAAAGACAGGAAGTAGCCTACACCTCAGCAAAGAGGCAGCCATCAGAAATGGAAGCCTTTGAGAGACAAAGCTCAACAGTCCAATGCATCAAAGCTATCTTTGGTGAAATGTGATGGAGGAAATTGACCATAGGCCATCGAAAGTGGAACGATCATCCAGTATATTCAACTCAAAGCACTGGTACCTGGCTAGACACTGATTCCCACATTCCATACATCATTGTCCTCCAAGGAGACATCATAGCACCGAAGAGTCCAAGTTTTTAAAAAATTTCTTTCATACTGCTTTTTATTGCCCTGCCACAAAAAGGTGGCTCGTCCCTGAACACCTCATTTGTAACAGCCAGGGCAGATGTTTGTGGTGGGGACTATATAGGGAAGACCCTACACAAAGGTGCGTGTGTGCTAAGTTGCTTCAGTTGTGTCCAAATCTATGGAGCTGTAGCCCGCCAGGCTTGTCTATCCATGGGATTCTCCAGGCAAGAATACCAGAGTGGGTTGCCGTGCCCTCCTGCAGGGGATCTTCCTAACCCAGGGATCAAACTTGAGTCTCTAATGTCTCCTGCATTGGCAGGCAGGTTCTTTACCACTAGCGCCACCTGGGAAGCTACACAAAGGTGTCAGCAGGTAAAACAGTTAAGAAGAGAATGAAAACATTTGCGGAAGAGAAGCACCAAGCCCAGGACAATGCCCTGATGCTCCCCTGGGCTTTGGAAATATGACAGACACAGGAGACAGGGTAATTGTGAAAACAATAGGTTGCCCTTGTATTTAAGGGAAAGAAGAGCTACCGAGACATAACAATGAGTAAAGTTGAAGTGGCTGGGATCAGCGAATGTATGAATAATCAATATCTGGCAGAAGAGAGGATGAGATAGTGTCTAAGGTAGAACATATTTTGGAGAAAACAATAAGCGAATTCAGATCTATCAAAGAGTGTGCTTAAACAATACACCGCAGCGCGTACAGATGCCATAACAGAGAAGACGGAATGACGAAAGTCTATATCGTAAAAATCGCTGCTGCCACAAAGAAGTTAGGGCTTCGGAAAGTAAAGGAGTCTGAATTTATTGATGTTTACTAAGGTGGAGAGGAAGGCAATCTAAACAGACACAATCAAGTTTCCTCTTTCCGGCATGCCCACTGGAAAAGTCTAACCCAAAGTTAAAAGCAGAAAAAACAGAGAACCCCTGGAGAGATGAGGGATTGGGTGGGTGCAGGCTGCAATTGGAGAACAGATTACAAAAGCAACCGCGCCCAGTGTTGTCAGGTTTGGCCAGCTGAGCAGGGCTGATAACCTTCGTATCTCTAAGAAGAGTTCTGGGGCCAGGGAGGATTCACAATTCATGTCAGAAAGGTTACACAGTTTTTGCTAGTGATCCTGATGCTAACAGAGAGAGAATCTAAGGAGCCATAACTGGTAGAGGCAGAGAGATGCATCCCGGGAGGTTTAAAATGTGAGTGCCAAGGACGCACAACGGCCATGCTCATGTCTCTTGCCCCTTCTCCTGTTCTGCACCCCCGTGTGCACAGTCAAGCTACCCTCAAAGCAACTTAATACCCATAGAAATCCTGGCTGTCCTTCCCAGCCTACAGTTTCCAAGTCACCTTGTCAAACATCCTTAGTTCCTGGGTAAAGAAACCAAGACATCAAGAGGGTGATGACAGGGTCATTTTCCTACTGTAGGAAATGGCATAGCCAGCATTGGTGATTCCTAGCCCAATGTCTTCACACTTTATAACATTGCCATTTGTACTGAAAATCAGTTGGTTGGAAGTTGCAGCGCTCCAAGACAAACACTCCTGACCCACAGGCAAAGGATGACTCCTTGCTCCGGAGAGAGGTGCCCCGGCTTGCTTTCTCTCTGCTGACTCACATGCACGGTCTGACTGTACACATTCCAGAAAATGCCCAAGGCCCCAGATTTTCAGTTGAACCACCCTCTTCCTATTTCTAATTGGCTGCATTGACACTTTTGATTTGAATCCAGGAGTAGGCCTTTTGACATTAGCCAGGTTGAGCCTTATTCCCTGAGTTTCCTCTCTGGGATAAAGAGGGTCTCCTTTAGACATTGTTTCCATGCAGTGGTTTCCTTTTGCCATGATTTATCAATAGATTCCAGAAGGGGAAGTTGACCACATATGGGCAAGTTAAGATACATTTAAAGAAACCAGAAACATGTCCTGGGCAGGGCATGACTTTGTAAACGTTCCCCCAAAGCATTATGACATCTGCAATACCTTCTCATTGGGGAAATGAGAATAAGTTTTTTTAATTTCTCAAAAGCTGTGCCTTAATAAAAACCTAGTGGGGATTGGGCTTGCCTGATGGCTCAGCAGTAAAGAATTCGCCTGCAAATGCAGGAGACTCAGGAGATATGGTTTTGATCCCTGGATCGGGAAGATCCCCTGGAGAAGGAAATGGCAACCTACTCCAGTATTCTTGCCTGGAGAATCCCATGGACAGAGGAGCTTGGCAGGCTATGATCCATAGGGTCACAAACAGTCAGACATGACTGAGCACTCACTCACATCAGAGGTGGGCTAATAAAGCAAATCAATCAAGGGATTAAAATTTCAACTACATTTAAGCCCAATAAGAATGCTCTAAGAATAGAACTGATAAAACCCAGACTACAAATCATTTGAACGGGTTCCTTTAACTAATGACCACCTCTCTCTTGGCCTTTTGAGTTGACTAATTAATTGATTAATATTTGACCCTGCAAAAATATTCTGCTGATAATTAGCAAGGTCATAAAATTAGGATCAACTTCACTCTTTCCTTCTCTATCACTGTAAAACACATCCTTAGGCTACTTCTTGCTTCAGCTTTAAAAGTCACAGTCCAGGCCTCCTAGAGGAAAAGATATAGAATCAAATGGAGAAAGGAGAAAAAAGCATTAAATGTATTTGCAGGCATACTCTTTAATAAACCATGGTGTGGCGTCACTTTCCCAGTACTCTGTTGTCCAGGCTCAACATTAAGCCTTAAACCTATTGATTTCAGTGACACCTTCTTGGGAAGGCCAACTGATGCCCAGCTGGTAGCAAACTTAAAAAGGGAGTTCTGATTTAATTAACTTGCATGCTTCCTTAGAGCCCATTCGAATGCTAACAAGTAGTTAAATTCTTTGCCTACACAACAAATTCATTATTGTTATTTTCTTCTTAAGGACATTTTACCCAGGGTTGATACAAGAAAGAAATTGGCCTGATCTTTTCATTTACCAGCCAAACGCACCTTTTCCAGTATAGAATAGGATCTGAGTCATCCTCAGTAAATTCCCAGTGGCAACACACATTTATAAATGCACACTCTCACTACTAATTGTACCCGCATTTCAAAAGAATCAGAAATGAAATGGTAAAACAGAAATTTCCTTCCTTAAAACCTGCTGGGAAGAGGTAAGGGTCACACAAAATCCCAGGCCATCTATTAGTTTACATTAAGAAATCCAATAAGTTATCCAATACGTATTGGATAACTATTAGTTATAGTTATCCTAGACTATTAAACATATCCTATAACTATTAGTTATAACTATAACAAAATATTGGATAACTGGTAATCTATTAATCATTGGATTTTTCTAAATAAAGAGCTCATGACATTTGCAATGTTTCTAAAAATGCCACTTTATGTATTCTGTTGTGGTCGGGAAGGAGGCAGATACAGTTTATAGAAAACCACTTCTGGGGCCTCCCTGGTGGCTCAGTGGTAAAGAATCGCCTGCCAGTGCAGGAGAGAGGGGTTTGATCCCTGATCTAGGAAGATCCCACACGCTGCAAAGCAACTGAGCCCCTGAGCGGCAACTATTGAGCCTGTGCTCTAGAACCCACAAGCCACAACTACTGAAGCCCGTGTGCCCTACTGTGTTCAGTAACAAGAGAAGCCACTGCAGTGAGGCACCCAGGTGCCTCAATGTAGAGTAGCCCCTGGTCACCAGTACTAGAGAAAAGCCCACACAGCACTGAAGACCCAGCACAGCCAAAAATAAATAAATAAATAAAGGTCTTTTTTTTTTTTTTTTAAAGAAAGGCCCACTTTCTACAAATAAGTTTCTCTTTTGTAGAAATGGCTTGGCTTGGCCTAGCACCTGTGTGCATGACAAAGCAGAGTTTACAACAATGTCATTTCCTTTGTGACTCAAAAATGACATACATTGCTTGTCAGCCTCCAAATAACTGGTGAATTACTTTCCTCTAGGAACTCATCTCTAAGGCATTAGAAGTGTCTCTAAGCATGCAACTCTAGCTATTCAAATCTAACACCATAACAAAATGATGGTTTTCAGAAACCTACAACAGTTATTCCTGACAGCTGGATGGCACTCTTTAATCAACCGTATCTACCACTGTGTTCTAAAGTAATGTTCCGAGTTTATAGCTCATAATTTCATTTTTCACCTGTCCCTTAAGCTTATATTTCCTTGTGTTATTTACTAACTCTGCAATATAAAGCATCTTCAGGGATGTGCATGCATAGGAAATTTTCTTTGAAAGTTGCTGGTGATATATTCAAGATCAATCTGTTTCAGGCAGTCGCAGAAGACAACCTATGTTTTTCTCTTGATGAAGTCTAACGATTATGAAGAGAAAATTTGGTGAGGCCACCCCTTCCAGATACAGCTCCTCTTAATAATTTTTTAATATTTATTTGGCTGCATTGGGTCTTAGTTGGTGCACGAGGGGTCTTCCTTGCATTGTCTGGGCTCTTTAGCTGTGGCATGTGGGTTCAGGAGTTACCATGAATGGGCTTAGCTGCTCTGGGGCATGTGGGATCTTAGTTCCCTGACCAGGGATTGAACCCATGTCCCCTGCTCAGAGTCTTAACCACTGAACCACCAGGGAAGCCTCTAAATTTAAAATTTTTCTATTTATCATCCTGGCTGGCTGACTGTATTGAAAAGTGTGCTAACAATCTTACAGTGGTCAATCTCAGATCACGGTCTTTTTCAGCTTTTAATTAGTTTTCCAAGGACTGGTTCTAGCTTGCAGAACCAGTGGCTTGAGTAGAATCTGTTGGAAGAGAGGGTATGAGTGAGGCTTATGAAGTCAGACGAGGTATATGTCCATGACAGATTCTCTCCAAACTAGCTGTTCCATTATTTCTATTTTCTTCCTCATTCAAAATGATTCAGTCTGAACTCTGTTGTTTCTCTCCTCATCTAACTGATGAAATATCAGTGCCTTAGGGAGCTAAATTAATTTTTTTCCTTCCTCTTGTGTCTCTGCATCTCGTGTCCAGTAACTGTTCCTCCACCTTGAATTTTAACTTAATTTATTTTATTTATGGTTGCACTGGGTCTTCAATGCCTGGAGCGCACTTTCTCTAGTTGTGGCGTGTGGGCGTCTCATCATGCTGGTTTCTCTCATTGTAGAGCATGGGCTCCCAGAATGCCAGCTCGGTAGCTATGGTGCTTGAGCTTTAGACTCTGAGGCATGTGGGATCTTCCTGGACCAGGGACTGAACTCATAGGCAGGCAGATTCTTAACCACTGGACCACCAGGAAAGTCCTTGATTTTTTAAATGAGGTGATTTACCTATAGGTTACTTTCAAGAGTGGTTGTCTTCACTGAGCAATTAAGTGAACATACAAATAAATTAGATAGAAAGCTTATTTTTAGAGATTTTTTTTTTTTCTCCATGGGAGTCAAATATATCTCCGGTCTTCAACACTGATCCATGTTCCTAGACAGAGTAAACAGGTTTGTGTTTGTTTTGGTTTTTGTAATTCTTAGGGAAACAATAGCTCCAAAGACTAGTTATTAATTGAAGAAACAAAATGAAAGCATCTCCAGCTGATCTATTTACATAAAAGGTTAATTTGTATAGAAAGGAAATATAATTCCTGAGTGATCAATGTATAATTTCTTCTTAAAATGTTAAGGGCTAGTGTCTCTAGTAGATAACCTCTGCTGCTGCTGCTGCTAAGTCGCTTCAGTCGTGTCCGACTTTACGCGACCCCACAGACGGCAGCCCACCAGGCTCCCCCGTCCCTGGGATTCTCCAGGCAAGAACACTGGAGTGGGTTGCCATTTCCTTCTCCAGTGCATGAAAGTGAAAAGTGAAAGGGAAGAAGTCGCTCAGTCGTGTCCGACTCTAACGACCCCATGGACTGCAGCCCACCAGGCTCCTCCGTCCATGGGATTTTCCAGGCAAGAGCACTGGTGTGGGTTGCCATCGCCTTCTCCAAGATAACCTCTAGTGAATGAAAATTCGCTAAACTTCTCTACACAGTTGAAATGGTATCATTGCCGTGGTATAGATTAGATACACATGGTTTAGAAGAGGAAAAGTTTTACTAGGTTGGTCTGAATGGAGAAGGAGGAGTTAAGATCGATAAATAAACTTCTGACTCCAGAATCAATTCTGCTAGACTTTGATTGAGTACCATCCCAACTTTAAGTTGAAAGTTCTTGGCTTAATAGGTTTTCCCAAGTGGAGATGTCTTCCAGTTTCATTTAACGCCAGGGTAATTTTTGAGAAGAGTGCTGTGTAAATCAGCAAATGAATAATAATTGCAGAAATAAATACATGTGGAAACACCAATTAGCCAATAAATCCACTTAATTAGTCTTAATAGTTTCTTTCGCTCTTTAAGATGCTATTTAATACTTGGATGCTGTTGAACATCCATTGCATATTTTAAAACTTCTAATTTAAGTGATATCCTTACAAATTAACAAAGGGTCCTAATCATTTAAAACTAAATCATGAATGAGTGCACTTTCCAGTAATACTGTTGGCAAAATATTCTTTCAATTACATTGCCTATGATGACCTATGGCATGAATGCTTTTTCATTGCAAAAACAATACATACTGGGATTAATCCTAAATGGGAAGAATTCTATGGGTCCATTAAGCCTTATCCTTTCAGATATTTTTGCAGTCATGATTTGGAATGGACTAGATTGGCATTATCGCTTATACGACCCATGGTATTAAAAGAAATGTGGCTTGAAGTAGTCTTGGAGAGACTCTAGCTATGGAACAATGCAGAGATAGTGGTGCCCAACAGGAAGTCAAGATGTGACTTTACTCTGGTTTGTACCTGGCTGTACTCAACTAAGATAAACAGCCCTGAGCAATGACTTCTTCCTGAGAGATGGGTCCTTCATGTTTCGAATCCCTGGGAAGAGTCCAAAGAAAGCAGCAACTGAAGGGTAAGCCATCTAGCAGGCAGCCAAGTATTCTCTTTTCAACCCAACATCTTTTTGCTGCTTATTCATATACTTCCCTGGCATTCTGACTTATATAACTACTTACATATTATCCTCAGATACCATGGCTAGCCTCTGCTCGGAATAAACTATATTGACAGATGTACTATTGATTGATGTACTATTAAATGATCCTAATACCAACAGGCAAATTCCTTTTATGATATAACCCAAATCTGAAGGAAAGCGTTCATTTACTGTCAAGATGTTTCACTAGGCAGTAGAGCTATAAAATAAATCACCATGAACTCACCTTGGTTTTCCCAGAGTTTTGCAAGACAGTCTAGAAATTTTAAAGTTAAATTTTTGATAATTATGAAAAGGCAGAATTTGAATACTAAGTATGATTACAAATATTTCAAATATGCATACACAGAAGTCTAGTTGTAAATATTACAAAATGTTTGTTTTTGGATGGCAGGATTTTTAAATGCTTTAGTTTTTTTCCTTTGTGTATTTTCAAAGGTTATATACTAAACATGTATATCATTTCACTAGGAAAAAAATGAATAGCCCAAATAATGGCAATATAGGTGTTTCTTTGTATTCAGGAAGCTCCGAATGCTCCTTCTTTATTCTTTTTTTCTTATTACCCTCCTCTTTCACCACAGAAATTAAAAAGTGCACACATCTGCATAGAGATACACATGGCTTCAACATGTTATGTTTCGGCTTACAGACTTTCAATGACCGCATGCCAGAGAACCCGCACATGTTCTGGCCAAGACTTCTTTAATGTGATGGAGATGTACCCTGAATCTTATTTACATGTCTTGCCAAAGATAAAATTGGTATGACTAATTTCAGTGTATATGTACTGATGGCAGTGAAAATTGTTACGGGGTTATACTCACAAAAGAAAGCAATCAAACCTCTTTAAAATCCTTTCTAATTGTTGTGTTGAGTTGTGCTTAGTCACTCAGTCGTGTCCGATTCTTTGCGACCCCATGGACTGTAGCCTGCTAGGCTCCTTTGTCCATAGGATTCTTCAGGTGAGAATACTGGAGTGAGTTGCCATGCCTTCCTCCAGGGGACCTTCCCAGACCAGGGATCTAATCCAGGTCTCCCACATTGGAGGTGGATTCTTTACCATCTGAGCCACCAAGGAAGCCCAGAAATAATGGAGTGGGCACCCTATCCCTTCTCCAGGGGATCTTCCCGACTGAGGAGTCTAACTGGGGTCTCCTGCATTGCAGGCAGATTCTTCACCAGCTGCAGTACCAGGGAAGCCCCTCAAATTACTGACTTCCCTGGAAATAGAAGGACCAGAGAGTCATCATAATATATCTTTCATCAGAACATAGAGAGAGCATGATCTAACTGATCTGTATCGTGATGATTCTACCAGAAGGTACGATCTTACTATAAGATGTTGCGTCTTGTCATTCGTTAAGTAGGAGGTTGAGGAATAAAAGAGAGTCTTTCCCAAAATCCTGCTCTAAGAATAAGTGGTAGAAACCAGCGTACAGCAGTTTCTCCTCACCCCATTTTCAGCTTTACCAGAGCCTCGTAAGCATGTTTACTCTGCCAGCACCCGGAATTTTCTACATGTGTCATGATGCAACAAAATTCAGAGCCATTAAAGAAGTCTTCCTCTATTGTACCATGTTTTATTCTGGAAATTTGGGGGTATATAAGAAAGAAACCGTTGAAAGAAAACCTCTGCTCAGCAAAGGAAACCATCAACAAAACAAGAAGGCAGCCTACTCAGTGGAAGAAGGTATGTATGTGTCCAAGTCATACATCTGATGAAGGGTTAATACCCAAAGGAAATTAGAAACGTAGACACTTAATATCAAAAAACAAACAGCCAGATTAAGAAGATGCTCACTACCACTAATCATCCGGGAAATGCAATTCAAAAGCCACAGGAAGTGGCACCTCTCACCTATCAGAACTGGTAAGGGTGTGGAGAAAAGGGAGCCTCCATGCACCGTGGGTGGGAATGTAAACTGGTGCAGCCACTACGGGCATCAATATGGAAGCTCCTCAAAAAATTAAAAATAGAACTACCATATGATCCAGGGATTCCACTTTTGGGTATTTATCCAGTGAAAAGGAAAACACTAACTTGAGAAGCGATATGCACCTGTGTATTCATTGACACAGGACTTACAATAGCCAAGATATGGAAACAACCTCAGTGCCTGAGAGATGAATCAATAAAAAAGACGCAGCGTGCACACACTCACACACACACACACACACACACACACACACACACATTATTCAGCCATAAAAAGAAGGAAATCTCGATGTTAGAGCGAACATAGATAGAGCTAGAGGGCATTATGCCAAGTGAAATAAGTCTGACAAAGACAAATACCATATGATTTCACTTATAATGTGGAACTTAAAAAACAAACAAATGAACAAACATAATAAAATAGAAACAGACTCATAGAGACAAAGAACAAACTGATGTTTGCCAGAAGGAAGGGGTTAAGGAGGCAGACAAAATATAGATAATGGGGATTAAGAGGTACAAAATTCTAGTTATAAGAAAGTCATGAGGATGTAATGTACAGCACAGAAACTTTATTCGAGAATACTGTAATAACCTTATACAGTGACAGATGATAACTAAGCTTACCATAGTGACCTCTCAAAATGTATTTAAATACTAAATTGCTATGATGTACATCTGAAGCCAAAGTGACACTGCATGTCAATCATACTTCAATTTAAAAAGAGAAACCAATGCACGCTTTGGAAACAATTCACAAACAACATGAAACATCAAACTATCTTTGCTAAGAATTTTGTCTTAAATTAGGAACCACATGATCCCTACACAATAATACTGAATACTTTCTCACTACCATGATCAAAGTCAAGAAACACGAGTTTCAATACAACTGGAAATTAAAATGATGTTTAACAATAGTAATGTCGAAGTCAGAATTGCAAAAAACTTGTTGCCCTCAGAATTGTTAAAAGAGTTCTTCTAAGTATACTTGAATAATTTTAGCATTTAAGCTATGTTTTGAGGCATTATTTGACCTCAAACATAAATAAGGTTTCAGTGCCTAGCCTTTTGATTTTGGATACAAGCACAGATTCAGAAAAATAGCTTCATAATGCATTTATCATTAAAAAACAGAACAGCTATGAGAAGAACAAAGAATTAAGGATCTACAAAGAAATGGAAGTCATTCTCTAATGATACGAGTCTCTCCTGAGCCTCTCCCGACAATAATTGGATTTGGTTGAATAGAACTAAGAGCCAAGTGAACAGATGTTAGGTGATGGAGCAGAACCTGCTCTTTTAGAATTAAACAACCAATTATGAGTGGATAATGATGTGTGCAACTGGTAGTCACTGGAACTGTTTCCAATTCAGACCAAGTAATCAAACTAAGATGCTGATATATTTGATTCTACACAGGGTTGGAATCTAGCTGCTTAAAAGCACTACTTTTAAAAAATGCATAACGTGTGGGTTGGTGAATTCAATGTTTAGGACTTTGGAGATAATATAAAGGCAAGCTTTCCCTCCTTATATAAATTATGACCAAACTCTAGTTTTCTATTTATTGATGTATAGTTGAATTTACAATGTTGTGTTAATTTTTGCTATACAGCAAACTGATTCAGTCATACATATACATAGATTCTTTTAAAAATTCTTTTCCGTTATGGTTTATCACAAGATATTGAATATAGTTCCCTGTGCTACATGTCAGGACCTTGTTGTTTATCCACCCTATATATAATAGCCTGCATCTGCTAACCAGGGGTTTCCAACCTCTGGGAGCTAATGCCTGAAGATCTGAGGTGGGGAGATATGCAACAATAATAGAAATAAAGTGCACAATATATGTAATGTGCTTTGAACCATCCCCAAACCATCCCCTCCAACCCCGGGTCATGGGAAAATTGTCCTCCATGAAACTGGCCTCTGGTGCTAAACAGGGTGGGGACCACTGTCTAACCCTGAACACCCGATTCATCCCTCTTCAACCCCTACTCCCTTGGCAACACTAATTAACTAAGATTGACAGATATTTGTGATCTGACTACCATGATTAGCCAGAAGAGATTTTTAAAATCTTAATTACTAATTTAGAATAGTCATACAATTGACTAAAATGCCTCCTCTTAGGAACCTACAAATGACAGTGTGAAAGTCTCAATCATACCGAAATTTTTAATTTTCACAACATCACTGTCTGAACTAATATCTTGTGGCAACCGTAACAAATGGTCACTAACTGGGTGGCTAAACCCAACAGAAATATACCCTCTCACAGCTCTAGGGACCCAAAGTCTGAACTCCAGGTGGTAGCAGAGCCAGACACCCTCTCAGAGGCTCCAAACAGAACCTGTTCCTTGTCTCTTCCAGACTCTGATGGCTGCCGACATTCCTTCACTTGTGGACACATCATTCTCTGTATTTACACTGTCTCATCTGCGGTGTGTCTGTCTCAAACTCTCCTCTGTGTCTCCCATGTAAGTAGACAGGTAACTGCATGTAGGGCCCGCCTGACTAAACCAGGACAAGCACCCACTTTCAGGACCTGTAACTCTTTGTAACCCCATGGACTGTAGCCTACTAGGCTCCTCTGTCCATAACATTTCCCAGGCAAGAATACTGGAGTGGGTTGCCATTATCTCCTCCGGGGGATCTTCCCAACCAAGGGATGGAACCCAGGTCTCCTGCACTGGTAGGCAGATTCTTTATCACTGCCCAACTCAATCACATCTTCTGCCAAATAAGGTACCACTCAGAGGTTTCAGGGATGTGACATGACTATCTCTGGGGGGATCATTTTTTGGCTTGTCTTTATTTCACTCTTCCTGAATGGCAGTTAGGGTCATGTCTAGGTTAGAACCCAGTCCTTATTCGGGACAGGTCACCCTCTGAGTCTCAAGAAATCTCAGCGTGCCAAGGAGGCAAACACAACAACTACAAGGGAAGAGAACTCCAGGCATGGAATGGTCTCATTGATTCCTTGATGGGTCAGCATGCTTTGGCCCTGGGAAGACATAAAATTAAGAAGAAAAATATATATGTAAGGAACAAACCCCATAGTATCAAATAATTTTGCATTAGAGTCTGCGTACTGGATATTGTATACACTTGTGATAGCAAGATATTTTGCCCAATTAGCATACCAGTAACTTGCAATTGTGATTCCAGTTTAAACTGTGAAATTGAGTCAACGATTTAGACTTGTGGTTTCCAGTTGAAATCTTACTTTTAGAAATTTAAGAACTGAAAAATAATATTTCATATTTATAAATACTTAATTGATGAGTTATTCAAGTATTCACAAGTATCTCATTTGTTAAATCAGACAAGTTAAAGTACTTAAAAGGAAATTAAACATATTAAATTGATACACAAGGCTTTAAGTGTTGAAAAACATTTAACTACACTTGAAAATGAAACAAAATCATTAATCAAAGTTCCCTTAAGAACGGTTGTTAAAACTAGCTTGATTTATAAATAGGCTAATGAGGTTTGTAAGCCAAACTTAGACTTTTAAGTACAATTATGATTTTGATTGTGTAACTCCGATAGGGCCCAATCTCATTTTAAAATCAGAGTAAGCTCTGACTAGTCTTTTCTGGGAGTAAATGTTGTCTTCATTTGTTTTTGATAAAAAGTGATGTCTCATTTTGGAGTTGGTAAACAAGAATGTTATTCCGGAGAAGCAGAACAGGCCAGGACCCAGCCAGCTCTCCAGGGCCAACAGCAAGGCAGGCTTGGTGAGAAGTTGACTCTTGTTTTCCTGTCTAGGGTCTGAGCCCACAGAGGTAAGGAATCTATCCCTAAGAATTAAAGAGTATAAAAGTGAAGAATCAGGGGGCCATTAACTTCTTGAGTACCTAGGAAGGGTCACTGCTGAATAAGAAATCACCAAAGTAAGAAAATATCCATTTTGTTATCTGAAGTGTCATCAAGAGACAGAAAAATAAAAATTTTTTTTAAATGGGAAAAAAAAGAGAAAAGTACAGCTATCCCCCACTTTTTTTAAAGTTCGCTTTAGCAGTAGCAGCAACACCACTGCGCTTTAGAAAAGACCTACATGACTAAAGACCTACACGACTATTGTCTTCCCTGGTGGCTCAGATGGTAAAGCAGCTGCCTGCAATGCAGGAGACCCAGGTTTGATCCCTGGGCTGGGAAGATGTCCTGGAGAAGGCAATGGCAACCCACTCCAGTACTCCTGCCTGGAGAATCTCACGAACGGAGGAGCCTGGTGGGCTACAGTCCACGGGGTTGCAAAGAGTTAAGATATGACTGAGCGACTTCACTTTACATGACTACCTGCTTTCACTCACGGAAAGAAATTGGAAGACAATTTTTGCTTTTATGAAAAAAGACTAAAATAGAAAGTAGGGTTTAGCGTTTTTTTTTGTTTGTTTCTTTTTTTGGCCCAGTGAGCCATTATAAAAGCAATACACACACTGTACAGAGCAGTAAACGCGGCCCCACCAAACTTCCCCGGAAATAACACTCAGCACTCAGTATCCAGCCTCCATAGCTTTGAATATTGTCTCTGAGCATCTGTGCTTTATATCAGTTTATTTTGCTTCTGTTAGCAAGAGTGAATTGTTCATTCACTCTACCCCCATTGGACTTAGGAAAGGTTTCATGGGACCACTTTACTTTCTGATAGTGGGAGAAACCTGTAAAGGAAAATAACCTATTTCTCTTCTTACTATCAGGAATTCAGAGAATTCTAAGAGTTCCTCAAAGGAAGAATGAGGGTAAATGAACTTAGTCTGTCCACATCATTAAGTCTCCATTAAAGTGAAAATTTTGAAAATTAAAGGTAATCATCAAAAGTCATTATGAAGGATCCCAGCCTAACATGGAGAGAGACATTTCCCTTTTTCTGTAGCTCTTCAGCGAAACAGTAAAGAACCCGCCTGCAATGCTGGAGACCTCAGTTCAATTCCGGGGTCGTGAAGATCCTTTGGAAAAGGGATAGGCTACCCACTCCAGTTTTCTTGGGCTTCCCTTGTGGGCTCAGCTGGTAAAGAATACGCCTGCAATGTGGGAGACCTGGGATCGATCTCTGGGTTGGGAAGACCCCCTGGAGAAGGGAAAGGCTACACACTCCANCAGACACTCTGTGATGGAGGCTTTTCCAAGCACAGCCTGGGAGAACCTCTGCTGGATGCGTCACCAACAAGACCTATTCACTGGAGCTCAGAGTATTTCAAAAAGCAGAGTAGAGACCAGGTCACTGGAAAGCCAGCATCTTACAAGTGCTAATACAACAATGACATGACTCTTATCAGCAAGGCCAGACTCGGGAAACTAATAGACAAAAATAGACCAAAAAAGTTGTTGCTAGAGTCCTCCCCACCCCCCGTCATGTGCCATGTCCCTTCTTTCTTTCAAAACACCCTCGATCTTCTAGCACTCCATATTGCCTCTGACCACTAACAGAGTTGGCCCCCAGATCTATTTTACCATATGATAGGGCTTCGTTCCGTCTGGCTGTGTAAACCTCCTACTCCTGTTCTTCTTCAAATAAACAAAACGCTTACTTGTCCTCTACCCTCATGAATTCAATCCCTACCTTGCCCTAGGTGACAACTGGAGTAACTAATTAATCCCCTCAGTGTAAACCAGTTTACGTGTCTGACATCGTATATAAACGTCCCTACAGAAAGTATTCATAAAAGATGAAGAAATGAGGGGAAAAAAAGTCTAAACATCTTTAAGATCACCAAGCATCAAAGCAATGCAAATTAAAACAACAAGATGCCACTTTTCACTTATCATATTAACCAAGAGGATAACCCTCATTGCAAGTAACAGTGTCAAATGGCACACTTAAAATTTGTATAATAAGTTTTACTAATCTTCCAGGAAAATTAAAAGTTCACAGATCCTTTAGTCCAGTATTTTTTCTAGGACTCAAACCTAAAACCGTATCAGAAATAAAGACAGAGATTGGTATAGGATGTCATGATACATTATTTATGATAAAAACCACATATACTCCAAAACATGTAACTAGGGAATGGTATTTTAGACAGCTTTCAAAAATTAGGTTTTTTGATTTTATGTTAAACAGAGTTAAGTAACATACAAATGTGATATTTTCTCAACTGCCATTTTAAAAGTAACATAGGGAGGTCCAAAATTTTTAATAGGGTTCTTTCTAGATTAATAGGTTGGAGGGTAGTTTTAATTTCCTTTTGTAACCTTTTCTGCATTTTTCCATCTTTTGAAATAATGAGTACAAATTATTCTTATCATCAGAAAGAAAATTCCTCAAAAACTCATAATAAAGGGACTTCCCTGGTGGTTCGGTGGTTAAGACTTTATCTTCCAGTGCAGAGGGTGTGGGTTCAATCCCTGGTTGGGGAGCTAAGATTCCACATGTCTCATGGCCAAAAAACTAAAACATAAGACAGAAGCAATATTGTGATGAATTCAATACAAACTTTAAAAATGGTCCGTATAAAAAAAATCTTAAGAAAAAATAAAGTTTGCCTAAGTTGCTTTCCTGGTGGCTCAGACGGTAAAGAATCTGCCAGCAATGCAAGAGACCCAGGTTCTATCCCTGGGACAGGAAGATACCCTGGTGAAGGGAATGGCTACTCACTCCAGTTTTCTCGCCTGGGAAATCCCATGGACAGAGGAGACTGGTGGGCTACAGTCTATGAAGTCCCAAAGAGTTGAACACAAGTAAGCGACTAACACTTTCACACTTTAACTTGCCTAATTTGGGCAAATTAAAAAAAAAAAAAAAACTCAAAATAAAAACAAAGGAAGGAGGTCAGAGCTTTAAGGATCAAGCTACCTGTTGAGCATCTTTGAATAACAGAATGCGTGACCCAACTTTCTCACCCAAATACGATCTTGAGCAAGAAGGCTGCTTCTAGGGATGGTGAGGTTGATATACCAGCAGCCTTGAGCGAGGCACCCACCCTCCTGCCTGCCACCTCTCATGGAAGCAATTAGAGGAAATGAGTGGTCTGCATAGGGAAACCCACCACAGCTTTGCCAGCAGGTACCCCTGAAGGAAGGAAACCACGTCACACCAGCACACCGAACCACTTATTGAAGGCGGATGGTAAATCTGGCCTAAAGAAGATCGTGCATATCCTTTCTGTTGACTCCCAGCTGGTCAACTGGCTTAGTCTCCATCTGAGGTGGGAAATGTCAGGCTTGCTCTTCAGATTCAGAGAGGAAGGTATTGAGTCACTAAGAGTAACTGGCTTTTTTAAAGATTTTTTTTGATGTGAACCTTCTTTAACACCTTTATTGAATTTGTTACAATATAGCTTCTGCTTTGTGTTTTGGTTTCTTGGGCTGCAACTCATGTGGGATCTCAGCTCCCCGACCAGTGATCGAACCAGCACTCCTGCATTACGAGGAGAAATCTTAACCACTGGGCCACCAGGGAAGTGCCAGTAAATGGCTTCTTTTGAAAGTCAAAGAGAGAACGACTGCCCAGCCTTCTTCACTGTGCACGTGGTACTATTTCCACCAGGGGTACACATGCACCATGTGAGTGTTACCCTGTGTCCATTTATATCCCATCTTGAACTTTCCAAGACTTAAAATTCCTATAGCCTCGATCCCCATGCCATCAAGTTAAAAGCTGTGTCATCAAATCTATAGTCTGCCAGCCTCTTAGAGAAGGGTAACTTTCCACAAAGGGAACTTGTTTTCCTTAACGTCTTCCTAAAAGCCTCAGAACATCCAATTCTCATCTACAAAAGATTTCACTGCATACCAGAAACTGATGAATTAAACGCTTCTTGGTCATGTTTATATGTACTTGTCTTGAAACCTTTTGTGGGGGTCAGGGGAGGGGCACATTGTGCTTCACGTGGGATCTTAGTTTCCTAACTAGGGATTGAAACTGTGCCCCCTGCATTGGGAATATGGAGTCCTAACCACTGGACCACCAAGGAAGTCCCTCAAACTCATTTTTTTTTTCCCTTATTGTGATAAAACACGTGTGTATGCCTACTCAATTGTGTCTGACTCTTTGGGACTCAATGGACTGTAGCCTGTCAGGCTCCTTTGTCCATGGAATTTTCCAGGCAAGTCTACAGGAGTGGGTTGCCATTTGCTCCTCCAGGGGATCTTCCAGACTGAGGGATCGAACTCATGTCTCTTGTATCTCCTGCATTGGTGTTCAGGTTCTTTACCAGTTGAGCAACCATTAGCCATGTTTAAGTGTGCAGTCCAGCACATTCACATTGCTGGGCAACCATCATTACTGTCCATTCTCAGGATTTTTTCATCNTCTACAGGAGTGGGTTGCCATTTGCTCCTCCAGGGGATCTTCCAGACTGAGGGATCGAACTCATGTCTCTTGTATCTCCTGCATTGGTGTTCAGGTTCTTTACCAGTTGAGCAACCATTAGCCATGTTTAAGTGTGCAGTCCAGCACATTCACATTGCTGGGCAACCATCATTACTGTCCATTCTCAGGATTTTTTCATCATCCCAAATTGAATCTTCCACGCATTAAACAATAACTCTCTGTTCTCCTTGGCCCCAGCCCCTGGGACAATCATTCAACCTTCTGTCCCTGTGACTTGGCCTATTCTGTGTATCCAGACAAAGTGGAATGACACACCATCTGTGTTTCTGCATCTGGGTTATCTCAGCATAACTTTTTCAAGTTGAACCAAGATTTTTGAAGTAACAGAATCTCTAAGTGGATAAGCCAGCCTGTAAAGTCCTTCCTTCTTATTTCCAGTCCCTTGACTTTTCCTTTTCAAAGGCCTCATTTAACCAGTGCTCCCTTTTTGAACAGCCACAGCCCCACGACATTGGACGGACTCCCTCAGGAAGTGTGTGAATTCCCTGCCAACCCAGGAGCCAGGCAGGACTGAGATAACCACTTGGTGGGGATGTTGCAGAATTTTGAATGAGATGAGCTTCAAACTCCGGTTCTATTCGAAGGCCTTGTGACTTAGACAGATGAAGGCTCCTGTTTGTACCTTCATTTATTCCCGTAGGGATCCGCCAGCCTTTCCCGAGTGCCTGTTGCATATAAATGAGGGACCTTGGTGCAACGTGGTGACAGCTCATTTTGATTTGGTTCCCAACCCCTGGGGTGGAATCGGAAGCCTGAGCCCTGCCCTAGGAGAGTCGCCTTTGCTCTCAGTCAGCTGGCACTGGCGGGTACACCCAGGGAGGACTGCCAGTTACTTACATGCTTGAGTGGAGACGCTGGCTTGTGGTAGAGGGTTCCTTAGGCGTGCTACTCTATATATCAGCCAGAAAAACATAAACAGACTCAAAGGGCAGACCTGGGTCCTGAAACTGCTATTCCCAAGACGCTAATCTAAAAGCACAGCCCAGTGACTCCTCTGCTGCTTACTAACTCTGTGATCTGGGGCAAGTCACTTAAAACTTTGTGAGCCTCAGTTTCTCATCAGTAAAAAGGGGATAAAACATACCCATGCCAGGACTCTGGTAGGAATGAAATGAGTTGGTGCCTGAAAAGTGACTTGCCCAAGGCTTGGCACGTTGAAGGCATGAAGAAAATGCCAGGCCCTCTGGCGGGGTTTTCTCCAAAGACACCCATCCTCGCAATACCCATGCAGCCCTACAATAAGCCAGCTCTGGACCAGTAGGCACCAGAATGAAGAACCAGCATCTCCTGGGCTTCTTTCAGATTGCTAGCTGGGGACAGGGAAAGTCTGCTTCAGAAAAACCAGCACGCTGGTTTGAGAGGGAAAATACCCCTTTAGGTATCAGCAGAGTAAATACTGAGAGGCATAAAAAGAGGTTCAGTCCAAGAACACCTAGTCTCCTATGAGTCAAGAGTAAGATCTGAGTGGTTCTCTGGCTGGAGTTCATAACACAGCACAGAGCAGGATCTGTGAGTCTCAGGACCATTGTCTCCAGTGGTCGCCTGCATGGCAGTGAATGCCATCTCATCAGAGACTATCTTATCCAGGAGGTACTCATTGCCTGGCTGGCAATCCACAGAGAGCAACTGTTGCCCGGCGGGGAATCTACCCCAAGAGATGAGCGCCTGGAAGCCAGCGGAAGGGAGGTGCGCTGTTTGGTGAAGGCGAGGGTGTGGCTCAGAGTGGCCAGTGGTGATGCGTCCACACCAGGACCCTGCCTGACCAGAGGCTGTGAGGGGCTCACACGTGGAGCAGGCAGAGCTGCAAATACTGCCGGGCTCTGTGAGGATGGAGGCGTGTTCATCTTAGACATTCGAGAATAGAAATCGTTCCTCCAGTTAGAAATGAGGACCTCATGTTCATGTCTGGAACCAGTTCCCATTCTCGAAAGTGCACAGGAGCTGGGGGAGTGAATGCTGGTTCCCTGTTCTAGTTGCTTCAGATGTGGTCTTAGTTGGGTTTTAAACATGAAAAATAGCTAATTCTCTCCTTTTTTTTTTTTTAATAATTGGGTTTTTTTTAAGGGGACGACAGAGGATGAGATAGCTGGATGGCATCACTGACTCAATGGACATGAGTCTGAGTGAACTCCGGGAGTTGGTGATGGACAGGGAGGCCTGGCGTGCTGCAATTCATGGGGTCGCAAAGAGTCGGACACGACTGAGCAGCTGAACTGAACTGACTATCATACCAAATACTTCTGTCTTTTGCTTATTTACTTACTCTGTTGCCCTAACAATTTAGTTGTTGATGTTGTTTACACACTAAGTTGTGTCCAGCTCTTCTGCGACCCCATGGACTGTGGCCAGCCAGGCTCTTCTGTCCCTGGGATTTCCCAGGCAAGAATACTGGAGTGGATAGCCATTTTCTTTTCCAAGCGATCTTCCCAACTAGGGATTAAACCCATTTCTCCTGCATTGGTAGGCAAATTCTTTACCACTGAGTCACCTGGGAAGTCCAACAATTTAGGAGTCAAGTTCTTATTTCTGAGCCATTTCTGTATCTTAGAACACTTGCTTCCCTTATCCTTTCAATGGGGAAGGTTCATAAGTTCATCATTCTCAATTATTTAATGCCATGACATATCAACCCAGGCCTGATGAAAAGCAGACCCTACAACAAAAGACATTGTGCAAGGATTTTATTTGGGAAAATGTCTTGGGAGAAAATTGGGAGGGAACTGGAAAATGCTGGGAGTCTTCTGACTGAGGTACTAGTCTGACTTGGGCAGGAGAGAAGGAAAGCAGAAAGTGAGATGAACTGTCTGAGACTGCTATGCTGACTACATGAGGTTTGGCAAGGGTGCTGGGGAGTCCAGAAGCTGAAGGTGACCTTCAGGGAACCCTCGCTATCCTGCCATGTGTGGTCATCGGCTCAGGGCAGCCCGTGTGAAGGGCTAACTGGGTGCAGAAACCATGATGGAGTTCGGAGCCCAGCAGCTGGGGACTTTGGTGTGTGACATTTTCTGCAGTTTGAGGTCACACAGTCACCACAGTGGCAAAGTTTCTCAAGCTTAGTTGTTGACATTTTTGGCCAAATAATCCTATGTTGTGGGGTCTCTCCTGTTCAAGGAGGATGTTTATCAGCACCCTTTGTGGCTCAGCTGGTAAAGAATCTGCCAGCAATGCAGGAGACCTGGGTTCAATCCCTGGATTGGGAAGATCCACTGGAGAAGGGAAAGACTACCCACTTCAGTATTCTGGCCTGGAGAATTCCATGGACTCTATAGTCCATGGGGTCGCAGAGTCCAACACGACTAAGTCTTTCACTTTACTTCACTTGACCTCACCCACTAGGTACCAGTAGCCTTCTCCGTCTGCAGTCATCAAAAATATCTGCAATTTACATAGCCAAATGTCCTAGGGGGCGCGGGGAACCACTAGCAGTTGAGAAACATTAGAACAGAGAAGTTTAGAGAAATTTGAGAAGGTTTCCCAGGAAAATTATAAAATCAGAGTGAAAGAAGATCCCTCTGAATATATCATGAACTATGATCACTCATAACTGTTGGAGAAGACTCCAACAAGTGTTGGAGGAGACTCTTGAGAGTCCCTTGGACTACAAGGAGATCTAATCAGTCCATCCTAAAGAAAATCAATCCTGAATATTTACTGGAAGGGCTGATGCTGAAGCTGAAACTCCAATACTTTGGCCACCTGACGTGTAGAACTGACTCACTGAAATAGACCCTGATGCTGGGAAAGACCGAAGGTGGAAGGAGAAGGGGATGACAGAGGATGAGATGGTTCGATGGCATCATTGACTCAATGGACATGAGTTTGAGTCAACTCTGGGAGTTGGTGATGGACAGGGAGGCCTGGCATGCTGCAGTCCATGGGGTTGCAAAGAGTCGGACACAACGGAGTGACTGAAGTGAACTAATATATCAATATTTAATTATAGATTCAGGATTATTTAAAAAGAAGTAACTCAGGTGACGAATTCTAAGTAAACAAGATGATCCCACTATAGCAATGTGCACTGCATGCATGCAGGTGTGTGTGATAAGTTGCTTCACTTGTGTCTGACTCTCTGCGACCCCATGGACTATAGCCCACCAGGCTCCTCTGTCCATGGGATTCTCCAGAGAAGGATACTGGAGTGGGTTGCCATGCCCTCCTTCAGGGGATCTTCAGGACCCAAGGATCGAATCCCAGTCTCTTCCTGCATTGGCAGGGGGGTTCTCTACCCTACCTGGGAAGCCCCAATATGCCTCCGACTGCATATTAATTTCCACTCCAAGTAAAAGTTCCTGCCTTGAGATGAACTTACTGTCAAATGTCTTATATAAGGACACAAAAATAAAGTCTAAAAACTGAAGTAGACCTCATGTGTCTGTGCGCCTCACGTGTCCCATCGTAATGGAAGCACAAGAGAAGCTTACTTATTTTGGAGATGGATGAGAAGCCCTCCCCTGCAATAGGACACATCCATTACAGCGACAGGACACACTGAGTTTGCCTTTAACTCAACAGAAACACGTGCGTTGGGAAAGGAAATGAAAGCCAGGGATGAAGCAGATGAGGTTCTAGGAATCGAGCGTCTCGGATTCTTTTCACCAAATCATTACAAAGCTTTTGACTTGCCAGATTCTGCGAGGCCACAGGTTGGCACCACCAGGCGCATTCCCACCTGGGGTGCAGCGCACACCCACACGTTGGCTTGAAGTGGCTCTGGGTGTGATGCTGGTCAGATCACAGCTGCATCCCGCCTCGATGGTGCCTACTGTCTCCTAACAGGTCTTTTGCTTCCTCTCTTGCTATTTTCCACAGAGCAGCCAGGTTGCCTTCTTTGAAACAAATCAGATGCCACGTTCCCTCTCAACTTGAAAGCCTCCCAGCCTTCCTATTCCACATATAGGACTAGCCGTGCTCTGGCGCCCAGATCCTGGCTACTCAGAGATGGTCTGGGGACCAGCGGTGAGGGCTTCCCAGGTGTGTCTGAGGGAACAGACTCCGGGTCTGCCCAGAGCTCCTGAATCAGGGTCGGCACATACACTGGAGCTTGCGGAGCTCAGTCCTCATGGTCTGACCTGCAGTTGCTTCTCTCCCCTCATCTCCCTCTGCCCTCCCCTCGCTCCTCTTCTGTAGCCAGCTGGGGCTCTGCAGTCATTCAATCTACCATGAACCAGCCCGGCTTTCTGACCTTCCACTCACCCCCTGCAGGTGCCTCTAATGTCATCTCAACTCCGCAGGCTTCCTGATCACTGTGACTAAAGCCCTTCTGAGTCCCCAACCCTGTTGGCCCAGGTCACTCCTCATCCTTATTTTAAATCAGAGTGCTCACCTCCACCTGCCCTGTGATACACTGCTACACATTCCTAGTGTCTGTCTCCAGGTTCATGGGAGTAGGGACTTTGTACTTTTTTCACTGATGAATCCCTGGACCCTAGAACAAAGCCTAGCCTACAGTATGTTGTTAGTAAATAATTGTTGACTCATTGGATAACTGAATCGGGCATCCTTCTGGGGCTCAGTCCCTGGAGAAGGAGGAGGCTCTGAAAGAATACAGAAGAGGCCAGGGTCCTCCCGATCACCTGACAAGTCTGGCTGCCTTGTCTGACGTCCTGTGATGCTCCCTTCAAAGCTGCCCAGAAATGAATCTCAGCCAAAGGCAAGTATCTGACTGCGGAGCAGATTCTCTGCTCAGTCAGAGAATAAGCCCGGATCAAGCTGAGGCTCTGGGAACAAAACACCGAGCTGCCTCTCCCCTTCTGGCAAACAGCAAAGAGGAGGATCAAGCTGCGCATTTCCTTTAGATGAGGTGTTGTTTTTTAGGGAAAATGGCCAAAGTTTCCAAAATGCATGGATTTTTTTGTTTCCAGAAGAAAGATTTACTTCTAAAAAGCAACCTGTTTATACATTGCTGGAGGATTTGTCTGGAACAAAATTAAAATAGGAGAACTTGATTGGACACATCTGGAGCAGATGGGCGTGTTGTGCTTGGGTTCCTGTGGTTGTTTAAATTGGGGTTAAGATGGGGGAGATGGTAACAGGTGGCTGGAAAAGACAAGCGTGGAGGATGCACGGAGGTGCAGCATGCAATGCAGCAGGCTGAGTCATGACAAATCTTTCACTCTCTTGCCCTGTCAAAGCTATGTTTAAATGTTAATGGGGGGAAAGACTATGAAGGCTCAAGAACAGTCTCTGAGACCATAGGGTTGAAGAACAATTCGTATATAAGACTAGTATTAGTCCCTCAGTCGTGTTTGACTCCGTGATTCCAGCGACTGTAACCCGCCAGGCTTGTCTGTCATGGAATTCTCCAAGCAAGGATACTAGAGTAGGTTGCCATTTCCTTCTCCAGGGGATCTTCCCTGCTCAGGGTTCGAACCTTGGCCTCCTGCATTGCAGACAGATTCTTCACCACCTGAGCCACGAGGCAAGCTACATAAGAATATCTTACATAAGAATATCTTTTTAAAACAGTCTTTACTGAATTTGTTACAATACTGCTTCTGTTTCCTGGTTTGGTATTTTGGCCATGAGGCATGGCTCCCCAACCAGGGACTGAATCTGTACCTCCTGCTTTGGAAGGTGAAGTCTCACTGGACCGCCAGGGAAGTCCCCAGAACGCCTTGCTTAAATCTATGCCTGGGTCGTCTGAAGGCTAAAACGTCACCTGGAGAATTGTTAAAAGAAAAGCTTCTCTTGCCAAACCCCCAGTCATCCCAAACTCTCAAAACTTGAACGAAAACTTTCACACAAAGTGTGGGTGTGTTGAGGATCGAAGTCAGCTCTATGAGGAAGTTGCAACTAGGGTGGAGATACAACACCGGGAAAGGTTTTGAACTACATGAAATATTCAGCAAATTGCACTTGGATGTTGATGTTAATATTTTTAGTTACTGAAGCACAAAGGGATCATTAAGTGACCCACTGCCACAGTCTTTTAATTAATTTCTTTTCTTTTTTCTTTTCTAGCCATATAAACAAATCTGTCATAGGCTTTAGTGTTCAAAGGGATATTTATAAGAAAGAATATAAAGATAATAATCCCCGTGGTTCTGGAGCAGAGATGCTGAATTCCATACACAGACCTATCACTTAGGACTAGACAATGCTCTGTGAACAGAAGATGGACTAACATTCACATATTAGAAAAATGTCAGTGTCAACAAATATATTTTTATTATCAGCAAAAAAATCCAACATAGTTCTTAGTAACTCTGAAACACATCCATATTTAAAGGCTCTTTTTCTTTCATTTCAGGTTCCCAAACTACCACAAATGATCCAAAATACCATATTCTCATAATCACTGAATGTTAGAAATAAAGTGCAATGATAACCAACTCCAAATCAATTTATATTATGTCTCAAGATGCTTCTTTGAAAATAATGTCTCCATTTTGGAACTGACACATATACATTAGTATAAAATAGATAAACTAATAAGGACCTACTATATAGCACAGGGGACTCTACTCAATACGTTATAATGTCCTTTACAGGGAAGGAATCTAAAAAAGAGTGGATACGTGTATAACTGAGTCACTTTACACCTGAAACTAACACAACATTGTAATCAACTATACTATAAAAATTTTAAAAATAGGGACTTCCCTGGTGGTCCAGTGGTTAAGACTTCATCTTCTAATGCAGGGGGTGTGGTTTCGATCCCTCAGGCTTCAAGGCCAAAAAATCAGAACATAAAACGGAAACAATATAATAAACTCAATAAAGATTTTAAACAATGGCCTACATCTAAAAAATTTTAAAGATAATTTAAAAATTAAAAAAAAATAAAAATGTCTCCATTGATTCAAAGCTACCATCTCATTCTCAGACCTCTCACACCTAACTTTAATTAAGCCCTGGCCAAACAAAATCAACAATTCTCTGCAATTATACAGCAGTAGTTCTGCAACTGAGGGACTCAAACTCCACCCTCCCCCAAATATATGAATTCCATTATCCTTTTAGAGCTTAAATGACTTCTCTGGTAACAGCAGGTAAGAATAAGCAAGTCATGGTGGTTTACAAATAATATAGGCAGTACTTTTATNAGCTCTATGAGGAAGTTGCAACTAGGGTGGAGATACAACACCGGGAAAGGTTTTGAACTACATGAAATATTCAGCAAATTGCACTTGGATGTTGATGTTAATATTTTTAGTTACTGAAGCACAAAGGGATCATTAAGTGACCCACTGCCACAGTCTTTTAATTAATTTCTTTTCTTTTTTCTTTTCTAGCCATATAAACAAATCTGTCATAGGCTTTAGTGTTCAAAGGGATATTTATAAGAAAGAATATAAAGATAATAATCCCCGTGGTTCTGGAGCAGAGATGCTGAATTCCATACACAGACCTATCACTTAGGACTAGACAATGCTCTGTGAACAGAAGATGGACTAACATTCACATATTAGAAAAATGTCAGTGTCAACAAATATATTTTTATTATCAGCAAAAAAATCCAACATAGTTCTTAGTAACTCTGAAACACATCCATATTTAAAGGCTCTTTTTCTTTCATTTCAGGTTCCCAAACTACCACAAATGATCCAAAATACCATATTCTCATAATCACTGAATGTTAGAAATAAAGTGCAATGATAACCAACTCCAAATCAATTTATATTATGTCTCAAGATGCTTCTTTGAAAATAATGTCTCCATTTTGGAACTGACACATATACATTAGTATAAAATAGATAAACTAATAAGGACCTACTATATAGCACAGGGGACTCTACTCAATACGTTATAATGTCCTTTACAGGGAAGGAATCTAAAAAAGAGTGGATACGTGTATAACTGAGTCACTTTACACCTGAAACTAACACAACATTGTAATCAACTATACTATAAAAATTTTAAAAATAGGGACTTCCCTGGTGGTCCAGTGGTTAAGACTTCATCTTCTAATGCAGGGGGTGTGGTTTCGATCCCTCAGGCTTCAAGGCCAAAAAATCAGAACATAAAACGGAAACAATATAATAAACTCAATAAAGATTTTAAACAATGGCCTACATCTAAAAAATTTTAAAGATAATTTAAAAATTAAAAAAAAATAAAAATGTCTCCATTGATTCAAAGCTACCATCTCATTCTCAGACCTCTCACACCTAACTTTAATTAAGCCCTGGCCAAACAAAATCAACAATTCTCTGCAATTATACAGCAGTAGTTCTGCAACTGAGGGACTCAAACTCCACCCTCCCCCAAATATATGAATTCCATTATCCTTTTAGAGCTTAAATGACTTCTCTGGTAACAGCAGGTAAGAATAAGCAAGTCATGGTGGTTTACAAATAATATAGGCAGTACTTTTATGTCTCTTTTTGGAAGCTATCCTGGCATTTGTATTCTTTTCTGATTGTTATTGTGCCAGAAAAAAAAAAAAAAAACTGCAAGTCTTCCAGAAGTTGAGAGGGGGTGGGGAGTCTCACAGCATCTCAATTGCTTCCAAAAACTTTAAATGATGCTTTTGGGGACTGGGAAAAACAGAAAGAAAAACAAACCTAAATCTGTCCCATAACCGCAAAGCACATATGCAACTCGTAGGAAAGAATGTGTGCGTGCATATATGAGGGGAGAATTTGGCCTCGACCAGGCTGATAACATGCTTAATCAAACGGTTCATCATTGTACCTCTGTGGGTTTTCTCTTCTGACTCGGGCAAATTTATGGAGAAAGGAACAAGGTTCAGCCAATTCATTCTGGACTCTCTCAACGGGTCGTTACTTTGTCAATCAAAACACAGTCCTCCAGCCCTCTGAACGTGAAGAAATATGCCTCCTTTCAATTGAAAGTGTGCTTATCAATCTTTTTTCTCCCCAAATAATTTGATAAAAGTTCCAAGAGGTGTTTCCAGTTAGGACAAGGGAAATACTGATTTATTTTACTGAGAATCACTAATATTTTGGTACAGATCTCTAAGATAACAGAAGTACCCTTTGAAACACAGTCCAAAGATAGACTGACAGTTTGATCAATAATGCATGATCCTTTGGGACGAGGAGGAGTTAGAGGCAAATTTATGAGGTAGGAGTTTGCCTTCAGTGAACTCTCTTAGCCCCTTCTCTAAGCCTCTGGCCTCCAGAAGCCTAGGACCCCTTTTCTATGTTGGCTACAATCTCCCAGCCAAGCACCCTTGCAGCTGTCTCTCTGCACCCACCTCAAATGTACCTGTGTGCATCACTTCCTCGGGGTCTGGCTTTCTGAGACTGGCCAGCAACAGATCCTAACAAAGATGTTATCAGCTAGTATTTAGTTATTAGGCCCCCATTCCAGGAAAAATGGAAGTTTAATATTGGAAACTTGAAAAAACAATGCTCTAACCTGAATGGATGTGTGAATGGTGTTTTTTGCTCATTTTTTCTCATGAAGGCAAGGTAACGGGAAAAAAACCACCAATAATGCCATTGCCTCAACTGTCTCTGTGCCCAGCTGGCACTCTAGAAGGCAGTCATGCTGTGTGCCTGAACCCTGTTCTGAAAACACATGCTGGTTCTGGTCTCATGCTTCTAGAGCTCAGGTTGGTTTCAGGAAGTTCCACTGGCCTCAGGAGCAGGAACGTAGACTAGAGCACATACAAAGAGATCCATCCTGACCAAACCTAATGTGGCTCTGGGTCCACCCTCGGGAGCAGACCCAAAGGAGAGTCCACCCAGAGATTCACAGTGCAGGAGATGTGTCTGCAAGTGCACTGGGTGGGAACCCACCAGGCTGTCCCCATGGTTCCCAGACAGTGACAGTCCAGCAAACTAAGGACATTTGTCCACAGTTAAACTTAAAAAGACTTGCAATGGATGTAACAACAGGCTTTATAGGACTTTTTACATAGGAGCAAAAGCAAACTCTTCCCATAATAAAGGATTTACCCCACTTTGGAGATTCATTAATGCCCAGACTCTTCTCTCCTCCATTTCCCTCTAATCTATGAATTCCAGTATCATTTAAGTCAAGACCCCAATTCTAATACTTCCATTTCTTTCTTTTAAAAAATTATCTATTTATTTGGCTGCACTGGGTCTTGTGGCATGCGGGATNGAGCAAAAGCAAACTCTTCCCATAATAAAGGATTTACCCCACTTTGGAGATTCATTAATGCCCAGACTCTTCTCTCCTCCATTTCCCTCTAATCTATGAATTCCAGTATCATTTAAGTCAAGACCCCAATTCTAATACTTCCATTTCTTTCTTTTAAAAAATTATCTATTTATTTGGCTGCACTGGGTCTTGTGGCATGTGGGATTCAGTTCCTCGACCAGAGTTCAAACCCAGGCCCCCTGCACTGGGAGCATGATGTTTTAACCACTGGACGACCAGGGAAGTCTCTCATACTTCCATTTCTTAAACTGTGTTTAAATAATTTGTTAATTGTGTTCAAAAGCTCCTGATCAAGCTACCCCTAACTAGACAGGGTTTGATATAAAGCTTCAATCTCTTCTTTTTCTTTAGCTCTACTTCTCTGATTAGTGTCTGGGAAGAATGTTTCAGACTATGGGAAATATAGTCTCACTGTTTCTGGAAACTTCTCTGATTTAGGAAGACCTAGAACTGGGACAGGATTGAAAAGGAAAGAAAAAAGTGAAAGTGTATATGTGTGTATAACTGAATCACATTGCTGTATAGCAGAAATTAACACAATGTTGTAAATAAAAGAACACAAGACTCTGAGAGAGAGAAAAGGGAAAAGTTTAGGAAAAAAGGCTTTCCTGGTGGCTCAAATGGTAAGAATTCACCTGCAGTGCAGGACATCTGGGTCTGATCCCTGGGTCAAGAAGGCAAAGAAGCCCCAAAATACATTTCACCTATTTTATATTTTGCTACAACTGCTGTTACCCTTAAATACAAAGGCCTGCAATTAGCTTTAATTTAGAAGCACCAGAAGGAGAGCAGAAGGAAAATAAAATCAAAGGTGGTGATGAGAGCAAGAAAATATTTGACAAAGACTTGATCGGTATAATCATTGTTTACCTGGATCATGATTTTAACTTAAAGCGGGGGTGGGGGTGGAGAGAAAATGAGTCTGCAGCGTTTGTAGCTTGATCGCTAGCATTTGCCAAGTTTTTGTCATGTGAACGCTCCCAACACGACCAGTTTCAAGCTACCAAGGGGATGTCACTGAATGCATTACATAGGGAATGCACCGCATACGTTACTGAATGCATTACATCATGCATATGTAATAGATAAGGAAGGGCTGCATGTTCGTGGCTTTCGTGAGCCAGTCAAGTCTGTCCTAGTCCACTGCTGAAGACCAAATTTAGTCTGGCTCGTCACACTGAAATTGTAAGCTCAAAGAAGTAGTGGCGGGCGTTTCAAGGCAACATGTTGAAGGGTCTCGGGAACATTTATTAAAATATCTTTTCCAATAATGTCCACTTTTTGAAAATTAAAATTTATATTTCCCTACTTCTGTCTCATAAGTATTCCTATGAGTTTGTGTCATCTTCTGGTATGGTCATGTTCAAATTTTAAATAGTTTATTTCTTTCAAGTAAGTGAAAAAACAACTCCTGTGATGTAAGAATGAGAAGTTACAAATTCAATATGTAAACCGAGGAACCAAGAGTGATGCTGTTTGTATTTCACATAATTCATGATTCCACAGGATCCCTAATCAGAGGCTGGGACAGCCCTTCCTAATGGTTTAGATGATTATTCATTTATTTCTGGACCTTCATGACTCCACATGCCACGAGGTTAATAGATGAATTTGATGAAGTGTCTTATTACCTTCAATACACTTGCCATGCAAAGCAGACCACTTAACATTCCTATTTACATACAGCCTTCTCCTTATTCTGCTCTGATAACTTTATATTAAAACGTTTAGCTTCACAGCAGCACTTAAGGTAATGAAGGATTTTGTGTTTAATATGGGTGTTCATAAAATATTTACAGATTGTTGTGTGTGTGTGTGGATGGATGAAAAGTAGCTGCTATATTTCTTTACAAACCCCAAGTGCTAACCATGTATGAGGGACAGAGGAGAGCACTCTTGGATATAAATTACATTCTAATCACTTTTGGTTCACATACCACTGGAGCAACAGACATTATACTGCTCTTCACATGCAAGATGCATTTTGTTGTTTAAAACGTCACTATGAGAGGGACTTTCCTGGCCATCTAGTAGTTGAAACTCCACCTTCCAAGGCAGGGGGTATAGGTTCCAGGCCTAGTCATGGAACTAAGATCTCACATGCCTCAAGACCAAAAAACCAAAAACATAAAAGAGAAGCAATATCATAACAAATTCAATAAAGACTTTAAACATAGTTCACATCAAAAAAACACTGATAAAACTTAACAAGAGAAAAATAATAGTAAGTTCTCCACAAATACTTGTTTTCTGCCCAACTTTGTGAATTAAAAGATCAATAAATCATTTGATGTCTTGGTAGGAAACTTCCTTTTGTCTCCCATCGGCATGGTCCAGTATGCATTATGATCCCACAAAATCAAACGTTTGCTTTTACCACTAGAGTTTCACTTTAAAAATTTAGACTGGCTTTACCCAGAGCGCTTGTCTGTCTTCCCAGATGAAAGTGAAAAAGTGAAGTCTCTCAGTCGTGTCCAACTCTTTGCGACCCCATGGACTGTAGCCTACCAGGCTCCTCCATCCACAGGATTTTCCAGGCAAGAGTATTGGAGTGGGTTGCCATTTCCTTCTCCAGGAGATCTTCCTGACCCAAGGATTGAAGCCGGGTCTTCTGCATTTCAGGCAGACTTTACCGTCCAAGCCACCCTGTTCCTAGAAATTTCAGCACGAGCTATATTTCCCACTGGGTCCTGGCTCCAGGAGGCACAGGTAGACAGCCGAGCCTCCCTGTCGTGGTTCCATGGGGACCTGGAGGCTTTATGCTCTAGTGACAGCGACTATGAGACCACAAGCAAGTCAAAGGCATGAAAAGTGAAGTGAAAGTGTTCGTCGCTCAGTCATGTCCAACTGTTTAGGACACCACGGACTGCAGTCCGCCATGCTCCTCTGTCTCTACTGGAGCGGGTAGCCATTCGCTTTTCCAGGGGATCTCCCCAACGGAGGGATCGAAACCAGGTCTCTTGCATTGCAGGCAGTTCTTTCCTCTCTGAGCCACCAGGGAAGTGTGCTCTAGGGACAGGGAATGTGAGACCACAAGCAGATCAGAGGCACAACCTCTGGAAAAAGAGCCCCCGCTGGCAGCACTGGCAGGAAGTCATGGAAAGTGCTCTGATTTCTCAGGTGTCCACGGCCTTTTTAGAAATAGCATATGGAGCCCTGATCTAGAGTTGCTAGGATTTAGAACTATTCTAGTACTCTTGCCTGAAAAATCCCATGGGCGGAGGAGCCTGGTGGGCTGCGGTCCATGGGGTCGCGAAGAGTCGGACACGACTGAGCGACTTCACTTTCACTTTTCACTTTCATGCAGTGGAGAAGGCAATGGCCACCCACTTCAGTGTTCTTGCCTGGAGAGTCCCAAGGACCGGGAAGGCTGGCGGGCTGCCGTCTCTAGGGTCGCACAGGGTCGGACAGGACTGAAGCGACTTAGCAGCAGCAACAGCAGCCTCTCTAGCACTGATCAGCCTATTTAAAAACAACACTTGGTTCTCCTCTTCTTTATCACCACAAAGACTCTTTTAAGATTCTTTTGACAAGATATTTTTTAACAAGAGACTAAAAGAAGTATTTGACACTTTATTTTACAGCCATGGGTATCTACGATTCTATGCTAATGAAGGCCACAATTAATAAGTATTTGGAGGGTAAGAAAGAAGGCAGGGGAGGAGAGAGGAATAAGAAGGCGAGGGAGAGAAAGAAGAAATAATGTGATTTTTTTTAACGTTTCTGAAGTAACTTGGATAATGAATACGGTTTTGTGAGCCAAGTCAGTCTCCAAACATTGTAGTCTCTAAACATGCAGTTTAGAGCTGTCCTTTTGAATGATAATCTAATACTGTCATACCCTGACGGATGAGGCTGTCTTACTCCTCCTTGGCTTGAAAACTTGAGACTCCTGCTGGGGACTGGTCAAATCATACACCTCAGAAAGACTTGTTGGATGGATGGTGGGCTCCTAATACATGAACTAAAATCCAAAGCAGAATGTGGAGATGTTACAGAAGAAAATATTTTAGAAAAAATTTTAAGAAACTATCTCAAAGAAATAAGATTTTTCTTTTCTAAAAACCTTTTTAACCATCTCCTGTACCATGATTAAACTTACACACACACACAAATACAAGGAGAAGAAAGACTGAGGTGATCAGCATGTTGAAAATTTGAATTTATCTTTAATATCCTAAATCTGAAGAAATAAAAGAATAAAGCAAATCAGCAAAATCATTCCACACAGTATTCATGGAAATTACTGGGAAATAAATCCCTTTACCAGGACTGATGACTGTTCTTTGTTTTAGTAAGCACATCTGCTTTTTATCACTGTATAACAAATTACCACAAACGTCAGTTCAGTTCAGTCACTCAGTCGTGTCTGACTCTTTGCGACGCCATGGTCTGCAGCATACCAGGCCTCCCTGTCTATTACCAACTCCCGAAGTTTACTCAAACTCATGTCCATCGAGTCAGTGATGCCATCCAGCCATCTCATCCTCTGTTGTCCCCTTCTCCTCCTGCCTTCAATCTTTCCCAGCATCAGGGTCTTTTCTAATGAGTCAGTTTTTCCCATCAGGTGGCCGAAGTATTGGAGTTTCAGCTTCAGCATCAGTCCTTTCAATGAATATTCAGGACTGATTTCCTTTAGGATTGACTGGGTGGATCCCCTTGCAGTCCAAGGGACTCTCTAGAGTCTTCTTCAACACCATAGTTCAAAAGCCTCAATTCTTCAGCGCTCAGCGTTCTTTATGGTCCAACTCTCACATCCATACATGACCACTGGAAAAACCATAGCTTTGACTATTCAAACCTTTGTCAGCAAAGTAATGTCTCTGCTTTTTAATATGTTGTCTAGGTTTTTCACAGCTTTTCTTCTAGGAGCAAGAATCTTAGTTTCATGGCTGCAGTCACCATCTGCAGTGACTTTGGAGTCCAAGAACATAAAGTCTCTCGCTGTTTCCATGGTTTCCCCATCTATTTGCCATAAGTGATGGGACCAGACGCCATGATCTTTGTTTTTTGAATGTTGAGCTTTAAGTCAGCTTCTTCACTCTCCTCTTTCACTTTCATCAAGAGGGTCTTCAGTTCCTCTTCACTTTCTGCCATAAGGGTGGTGTCACCTGCATATCTGAGGTTAGTGATATTTCTCCCAGCAATCTGGATTCCAGCTTGTGCTTCACCCAGTGCAGCATTTCACATGATGTACTCTGCATATAAGTTAAATAAACAGGGTGATAGTATACAGCCTTGACGTACTCCTTTCCCAATTTGCAACCAGTCTGTTGTTCCATGTTTGGTTCTAATTGTTGCTTCTTGACCTGCATACAGATTTTTCAGGAGGCAGGTAAGGTGGTCTGGTATTCCCATCTCTTTCAGAATTTTCCACAGTTTGTTGTGAGCCACACAGTCGAAGGCTTTAGCGTAGTCAGTGAGTAGAAGTACCCTTTTTTTCTGGAATTCTCTTGCTTTTATGATCCAATGGACATTGGCAATTTGGTCTCTGGTTCCTCTGCCTTTTCTAAATTCAACTTGAATATCTGGAAAGTTCTCAGTTCCTGTACTGCTGAAGCCTAGTTTGGAGAATTTTGAGCATTACTTTGCTAGTGTGTGAGATAAGTGCAATTGTGCAGAAGTTTGAACACTGTTTGACATTGCCTTTCTTTGGGATTCCCTGGTGGCTCAGAGGTAAAGCCTCTGCTTGCAATGTGGGAGACCTGGGTTTGATCCCTGGGTCAGGAAGATCCCCTGGCGAAGGAAATGGCAACCCATTCCAGTACTCTTGCCTGGAAAATTCCATGGGCTACAATCCATGGGGTTGCAAAGAGTTGGACATGACTGAGCTTTCACTTTTCTTTGGAACTGGAATGAAAACTGACCTTTACCATAACGTTTTCCACAAACTAAGCCGCTTCAAACAACACACACTGATTACCCCACAATTTTTGTGGATTAGGAGTCCAGACACAGTGTAACTGGGTCCCTTACTTAGGGACTCATGGGTGTTGGCCAGGGCTGTAGTCACATTTGAGGTTCAACGAGGGTAGAATCTGCTTCCAAGGTCATTCATAATGCTGACAGAATCTACTTCACTGGCTCTCAGCTGGCGGACACCTTCAGTTCCTGAGGTTACCCACAGTTCTGAGTGGGGTTCCCCAATGTGGCCATTTGTTTCCTCAAAGGCAGTAAGAAAAGGAGAAACTCCAGCAAGACATATAATCATCTGTAATGTCATCAGGTAATACACACACACACACACACACACACACACACACACACACACACACACACGTAATTACATACATCTGGTCAACCTTGCTGAATTTTAACAGTAAAAAACAAGTCAAAGGCCCTGCTGCCTTCATGGAGAGGCAGCAAGAGTCTGACCCGAGGTCAGGTATCACAGGGACTATTTTCAGAGTCTGTTCATCACAGAAGCAATCATCTTGAAACGACCCCTCCAAAATTACACAGGAATATTCTTAATGTTTTTCTGTGAAATTGTTGCAAAAGGGCAGTGTGACATAAAGAGAGAATGAACATCAATCTCACTGGGAAATTGGGGGAAAATATGCCTAGAACGGAACTTAATCTGAATTATCTATAAGCAAAAGCCAAATAGAACCCCAAACAGCAATTGTCACATGTTTCTCCCATAATCTTATGGACCCGAGTGCCATGAGAGCTGTACTTTCCATTCATTTAGAACAAGAAGTGTGGACTAATTTTCTTCTACATTCAAAAGGAGTCTTGCTTTTATTCTTAATTGTGTTTGATATTCTGTGTTCCCCCCAAAAGCAGCCTCCTCTGTGAGTTGGGTAAATGAGACCTCAGTTTGAAAGCACAACTACATCTAAGGAAGGGGGAGAGGTTACTTGTTCCAACTGCCTTATCTTCAGCGGAAGTAAATGGCACACTTCTCCAAAGAGTGGTGGATTCTGAGTTATTCTAGCTATGCTGGCACCCCGTTATCCTTTTCAGTGGGATCACAAAATGGGCTTTACAGAAGATTGCCTGGGACACTTCTTTTGCATCACCATGCAGAGAATGTCTTTTAAGAATTACCACTCTCTCTAATTTGCAGTTAGAATATCATGCTTTGATGTCTTCAGAGCAATAGATAAACTAGCTTTTTAAAACAAGATCTTACAGAGGTAAAACATGATCATTGTTGTGCCTCTTAGATAGCACTTAATCCTAGTGCTTCTTAACTAAATTTTATCTGAACCAGCTGACAGGTCTCTCTATTCTGGTTAATACATTTCTTTTTTTTTTTTTTTCTTTACTATGTATTTTTTACCTTTTAAAAAATTGAAGTATAGTTGACTTACAATATTGTGTTAATTTCAGGTGTACAGGAAGATGACTCCATTATATAAATGAGTGTGTGTGTGTATATATATGTTTTTCAGACTATTTTCCATAGGTTGTTACAAGATGTTGAATATAGTTTCCTGTGCTATAGAGTTAAACGCTTGTTATCTATTTTGTATATAGTAGTATATATCAGGAGAAGGCAATGACACCCCACTCCAGTATTCTTGCCTGGAAAATCCCATGGACGGAGGAGCCTGAAAGGCTGCAGTCCATGGGGTCACTAAGAGTCGGAGATGACTCAGAGACTTCACTTTCACTTTCATGCATTGGAGAAGGCCATGGCAAATCACTCCAGTGTTCTTGCCTGGAGAATCCCAGGGACGGGGGAGCCTGGTGGGCTGCCGTCTATGGGGTCGCACAGAGTCGGACACAACTGTAGCAACTTAGCAGCAGTATATATCATTTAACATAGCACTCCTAATTTATCCCTCTCCTCTCTCTCCCCTCTGGTAACCATAAGTTTGTTTTCTATGTTTGTAAGTTGAGTTTATTTCTGTTTTATAAATAGATGCATCTATATTATTTTTTAGACTCCACATATAAGTGATATCAAAAGATATTGTTTGTCTCTGAGTTATTCATACTTCACTTCGTATGAAAATCTCTAGGTCCATCCATATTGCTGCAAATGGCAATTCCATTCCTTTTTACGGTTGAGTGTGGCAGAGAGTGAAGAGGAACTAAAAAGCCTCTTGATGAAAGTGAAAGAGGGGAGTGAAAAAGTTGGCTTAAAACTCAACATTCAGAAAACTAAGATCATGGCATTTGTTCCCATCACTTCATGGGAAATAGATGGGGAAACAGTGGAAACAGTGTCAGACTTTATTTTTTGGGGCTCCAAAATCACTGCAGATGGTTATTGCAGCCCTGAAATTAAAACACGATTACTCCTTGGAAGGAAAGTTATGGCCAACATAGATAGCACATTGAAAAGCAGGGACATTACTTTGCCAAAAAAGGTCCATCTAGTCAAGGCTATGGTTTTTCCAGTGGTCATGTATGGATGTGAGTTGGACTGTGAAGAATGCTGAGCACCAAAGAATTGATGCTTTTGAACTGTGGTGTTGGAGAAGACTCTTGAGAGTCCCTTGGACTGCAAGATCCAACCAGTCCATTCTAATAGAGATCAGTCCTGGGTGATCCTTGGAAGGACTGATGCTGAAGCTGAAACTCCAATACTTTGGCCACCTCATGCGAAGAGTTGACTCATTTGAAAGGACCCTGATGCTGGGAGGGATTGGGGGCAGGAGGAGAACGGGATGACAGAGGAGGAGATGGCTGGATGGTGTCACCGACTCGATGGACATGAGTTTGAGTGAACTCCAAGAGTTGGTGATGCACAGGGAGGCCTGGCGTGCTGCGATTCATGGGGTCACAAAGAATCAGACATGACTGAGTGACTGAACTGAATATTCCAGTATATATATGTGTGTGTGTGACATACACACGCCATCTTTATCCATACATTTCTTGATGGACACTTAGGTTGCTTCCCTGTCTTAACAATTTATAAACAGAAAGCACATTTCAGTGTTCTTTCTCCCAAACTAGGGAAGCCATATTTTGTAAACAACCCAAACTATATCTACTGATAGTTTGGGAGAATCAAAAGTCAGGAAATCACAGCGGTTGGTCCTTTTGACAAACTGAGACTAACCTGTTAGATACTGTTCATTAACAGGAATCTGAGCAGACTCGGGGAGCTAGTGAAGGACAGGGAGGCCTGGCGTGCTGCAGTCCATGGACTCACAAAGAGTTGGACACGACTGAGCAAATGAACATCAACAGCAACCGCATTACCTATTCTTGGATCCGGTTTAGTAAAGTATTACTGCAGGAATATATGTGCTACCTCAGGGACGAGGAAGTAACATCACTTCCAAAATGTAAGCATTCCCTCCTGCCTGGCTGGTTGGATTAATCACGTCAGTTGTTAGTTTCACATTTCATAAGAGGGTTTTCAAATCAAGACCCAAAGCTCCTTTTCTCCTCCTACACAGCAGTATGTGCCACTGCTGTTGTGAAACTATCATTTACACATTGTTCAGACTTCTCATCCAAAAGGTCACAGACTTATACAGATGAGATGTTAATGCTTCCTTTATGCTGAGACCTTTCTAACGTACCTTACTTTTTATTTTAAAAGATCACTGCAGTTACTAAGTGTGGCTTTGATAAATATCACACAGATTAGTCAATGTTCATTGACAACAATTCTAGATGGCAGAGGAAATAAAAATCTGTCATTGTCACATGATACCGAAGAATTATACTTTTCTACAATTGATTAGCAAAAGAAGAAAGCTGTTTTGTTTCATTTGCAAAGCTGGGCAGCTTTCAAGGCCCTGTTGATAGGCCACTTCTTCCAGGAAGTTTTCTCAAATCCCACCATTCAGAATCCTTCCTCCTTCTGTAATCTCATAATATTATTTTGGAACCACTACAACAGCACTCATTTCATGCCCATTCATATCATAGTTTGTTTTTAATGTCTTTTCCGAATGAATCACAGGTCCAATTACAACAGCATTTAGCCGATTTTGTGTGTGTGTGTGTGTGTGTGTGTGTGTGTGTGCATGGCAAATTGTAGACACTCATTATTAAAACAAGAAATGTTTCTCAGATTTTTTTTTTTTTAAATCTTGGAATGTTGTATAGTATCCTGACAAATGGTTTCCTTGATTATTACAGCAACTATGAATCTTGGAGTTAATCAGCTTTCCTCTCTGTGTTTATTAGGGATTTGGTTTTCTTTCAGATATCTCTCCAGAGTTTGATAGCATAGGTTTTCTTTTTAAACTGAAGTATGCTGCTGCTGCTGCTAAGTTGCTTCAGTCGTGTCTGACTCTGTGAGGCCTCAGAGACGGCAGCCCACTAGGTTCCTCTGTCCCTGGGATTCTCCAGGCAAGAACACTGGAGTGGGTTGCCATTTCCTTCTCCAATGCATGAAAGTGAAAAGTGAAAGTGAAGTCACTCAGTCGCGCCCGACTTTTAGCCACTCCATGGACTGCAGCCTACCAGGCTCCTCCGTCCATGGGATTTTCCAGGCAAGAGTACTGGAGTGGGCTGCCATTGCCTTCTCTGAAACTGAAGTATAGCTGATTTATAATAGTATATTAGTTTCAAATATACAGCACAGTAATTTAGTACATTGCGGATTATATTCCATTATAGATTATTGTAAGATAATGGGTATATTCCCTGTGCTATAGAGTATATCCTTGTTGCTTATCTATTTATACACAGCAGTTTATACCTCTTAATCTCATACCCCTAATTTGTCTATCCACACTTCTTTTTCCCCTTTGGCAACCACAAGTTTTGTTTTTCTTCCTAAATCTGTGAGTCTGTTTCTGTTTTGCATATATATTCCTTTATGTATTTTTTTGGGTGGTCCACATATAAGTGATACCATTCAGTATTTGTCTTTGACTTATTTCACTAAGCATAATATTCTCTAGGTCCATCCACACTGCTGCAAATGGCAGAATTTCATTCTTTTTAATGGCTAAGTAACATGCCAGTGTGTGTGTGTGCGTGTGTGTGTCTGTGTGTGTGAGTGTGTACACAGACACAATGGCATAGCCATTGTAAATAATGCTGCTATGAACATTGGGGTATGTATATCTTTTCAAATTAATGTTTTCACTTTTCCCAGATATATATCAAAGGAGTGGAGTTGCTGGATGACATGGTAGTTTTTTTTTTTTTTTTTTCGGCTGCCCCATGAGGCATGTGGGATCTTAGTTTCCTGACCAGGGATCAAGCCTGTACCCCCTGCGTTGGAAGCACAGAGTCTTAATCATTGGACCACCAGGGGCGTTCCTATTTTTAGTTTTTTTTTTACATGCTTATCTTACTTTTGGCTCTACTATTTTCTTTACATTAAAAATTTTAAACTCTTCTTTCAAAAAATTCAGTTAGTTATATCAGCTCTTTACATTTATGTATTTTTGTGGCTATCTTAACTGTGGGACGACACAGAATGTTTAAACATAACCCAATAAACAAACACTCAACAGCTGATTACTGAACTGAATTGATTTTATGGTATTTGTGAAATTCTTCTTATGTAGGAGTTACTCATTGGCTGTGTTAATTTCAGAAAAAGGTAATTAGTTAAAGATTCCAATCTTTGGGAAAAAATCAAACACCTTTATTACTTTATGAATTTTTTTCTCCACAATAGTCCATAATTATCAGAATCACCCAGATAGCAGGTAGGCAGTTACAGTTGTACTACTGGTTTTTGATTCCATTTCTTACATTTAAAATGGAGGAGGATGGTTAAAAGAGCTCCAAGACCTTCACTTCTCACACTGTGGGATTCTTAAATACCCTTGGCTCTTCACTTCTCTCTGCCTATGTTGACACAGCCCCAGAACATTGGGGAGGAGATTTAAAAGCTGATATAAATCTTTCAGGCCCTTGGTTTTCAGTGTTGGTTTAAATTTCTAGACTGATAGTGAATTTAAAAAGAGCTCTTGGAGGATTTGACAGAGTGAGAATGTCTTTGTGGCCCACCCAGGAAAATCTCAGGATTTTTATGAAGCTTCACAGTCATGTGAGTATATAGATGGGGAAATCAATGGAAAAAAAAAAAAAAAGTGAATCCACATTTAGGTAATAGAACATAAAACAGCTAAATGAAATTTCAAAGCTAATTTCTCTGTTAATGGTTAGTCATATATTTTGAAAGCCTAGAAAAACTATTGACGAGAAAGATAAGGCAAGACGGAGGGACTTCCCTGGGGGTCTAGTGGTTAAGACTCTGTGCTTCCAATGCAGGGGACGCAGGTTTGATCCCTGGTCAGGGAACTAAGATCCCATCTGCTATACAGTACAGTCAAACAAGATATAAAATTATTTTTGAAAAAAGACAGATGGAGAAGAAACCATAAAAAGTGAACACTGGACGATGGGAACAGGATGTGGGCTCATGGGATGAGAGTGAAGCTAACCCATTACTTCTTCCAGTGCCCCAGACTTTCCTGAACCTGCAAGGCATGCCCACACATCTCTGGAGCACCAGACAGGAAGCCAGCATTCCGTGATGTTTAGGACATACATTGTACGTGGCTTCTATCCACGTATCAGCTATGTTACCTTGGTGGTTTCCTAATCTATTCAGATTACTGTCTGTAACAAGAATAACAGTATACCAACAAAACAAAATGTATTGCCTCAAAATAGGAAAGTCTTTTCATTGAGAACTTGTAACCCACCATGACAAGCATATTTTTTTTTTCCATTTTTCAAAGTTGTTTCTATGAAATTTAATGTAATATATTTTTGTCATGGGCTTTACCGTCAAGGGCATATAACTATATACAAATTTGATAACATTTACTATCACTTTGCAGAGTGAATTAAAAAAAAGAAACCCACAGATATTTTCAAAAGGGAACATATCTGGCAGAAGAGATAGAAAATGAGGGGTCTGCCAGTCAGGTGTTTGTAAGTTCCAAAGCTGCAATTCAGCCACAAAACTGCTAGTACTTTATGCAGAATCCTGATAGTTTCTGCTTCTGATACTTGCTTTCACAACTTCAGCATTTCGGGCAAGTTTTTTTTGTCTCCTTTATAACTGCCAATAAGTCAGTTTTCCTCTACACACTATATATGAAAGAACTATTGAATTGGAGCTTATGTTGGAAATTCTTAGTAGGAGGCATTTCTGAGTGTATAAGAAACTAAGACAAACACGGGATTTAATACTGTTCATTCCCAATTTTGTGATTTTTATACATCTTCTCACTTTCCAGGTGGTGTAGATTTTTAGGATTATCACTATTTGGTAAAGAATACTGTATCCTAAGCCTTCCATATGTTGGGTGGTTTCTGCTCACAGTAATTTTGCAGGTTAGTAACAACAGTTCTCCTCCATCACACATAGAAAACAATGACAAGAAAGTTATTAACTTTCTCAAGTTTGTAAAGGTCAGAGCCAGGTTCACAGAGAATAATTTATCAAGTAAGACTTCCTAGGTGGCACCAGTGGTAAGGAACATGCCTGCCAAGGCAGGAGACATAAGAGACGTGGGTTTGACCAACCGAGGTCAAGAAGATCCATCCCCTGGAGGAAGGCATTGCAACCCACTCCAGAATTCCTGCCTGGAGAATCCCATGGACTGAGGCGCCTGGTACGCTACAGTCTGCAGGGTCACACAGAATCGGATGCAACTGAAGTGACTTAACACATATGCACAAGACTGAGGTGGTGCAGGTCTAGGGCATGAAGTCCACTCTAGTCAAGACAGGCTTGAAAGTATGAGCAGGGAAAAGAATATTCTGCAAGGGATAGCTATTAAACACATTTAACATTCATCACAAATTATTACATGCATATATTTACACTCAGACATACCTCCTATATTAGAGGATATAAAATTGGGAGTCTGTTTCAGCTTTGGTCATGGGAAGGTCTAAGATGATCTTTTCCGGCCATGACCGCTCCACGCTGAGGAGGTTACCCCAGCACAGAGTTTGGTCTTCACTCTCTAGAGACTACTGTTCAACAAATCTTGGGTGGGGAATGACTATGCATATTTTCCAAACATTCCTTGGATGAAGCTGGTATGCAGTTGTAGCTGAAAAGCAAATGTTTCAAGATATTTAATATTCGATGATAACTGAACCCCTGACCACTTCGTCAGTAATACCTGATCTAAGAGGCTACAAAGAAAAACATCATGTTTCATGAACAGCCTTTCTACTTGCATGACCTGATAAAGACACACACACATACACACGTGTGACTTCAGTGGCTGGAGCATTGGAAGACGTCTTGTTTTTAACCACCATTTAAAACAATCACGTACTGAATGCATCATGGATTAGATCCAAGCACAGAAGAAAAGTGATACTGGTAGAAAACCTAGTGAGATCCAAATAAAGTATGAAGTTTAGTTAATATAGTAAGCCCTGTACATACAAACCTTCAAGTTGAGGACTTTTAAAGATGTGAAGGTGCCCACGGATGCCAGCTGTAGTGCTATATTGTTGTACTTTTCAAGATACTGTACAGCAAGATTAAAGATGTTTATTCTCTGAGTTTGGTTTTTATATATCATTTTTGTGAAAAGCATTATACACCTATTACAATACAGTCATTTATAGCTGACTGTGTTAGTTGGGTACCTAGGCTAATTTTGTTGGACAAATTGGCCTTAATGAACACACTCTCAGTATATATAGGGGGCTTTCTATAGTATTCTACTGATGTTAATTTCCTAGCTTTAACAAATTACTGTGTTTAGGCAAACTTCCAACCTTTGGGGAAGCTAGGTGAAGAGTGGATGGGAACTCTGTACTTTCTCTGCAACTTTGATGCCAACCTAAGATCATTCTAAAATAAAAAGTAAAGTTTTCAAAACATCAACAAATCCAGATGTAAAATGGAAGTGTCACTTCCGTTTTCCAGGTTATGAAGCAGATCCTAAGGTAGCCCACAGCTTTTAAGTTTCTCTCTTCCGTAACCGTAGCTGTAAGTGATAATGGGGAAGGCAGAGAGAAGGTAGGAAGTGAAAGGTCAGGAGGAGCGAAGAGATCAAGAGAACACTGAGGAGAAGCAGAATCCAGGAGAACCCAGCCCAGGGAAGGTGCTGGAGGCGGCATAAAGCTTCTCTGAATCACAGAGATTATACTGATCCTTTGAGAAATTTCTCTCTGCCGCTGTACAGGATCAAATGGTTGAATGCTTTTGGCATTTAGCAACAGCTGTGGGGGCAGGGCCCTGGTAGGATATGGGGAAGCAAGTTCTAAAGGGTTACTGGAAAGAAGGTACTAAATGAATAAAACAGGGAGTTAATATTGATGCAAATTAACTTCAGAAATGAAGAGGGGCTCCTCACTGTAAAAGGAGAACTGGGCAGGAGGGAAAGTGAAGACTCAGGAACAAAAGAACAGATGACTGAGACCTTTGGTGTCTATGTTCTACAGGTTGCTCCTGATCGAAGGTAAAGTGTGGAATGGCTGGTACAGCCAGATACTTTCTCCAAAGTTGCATATTTCATCGCTGACCCCTTCTTAAGTGAAATAAACTTACGTTACTATACACAGGGTCCAAATTAAGTAGCCTGTGACCTTTGGTTTTCCCAAAGGATTCCTGCCTTTAGGAGACTTCTTTGTTCCCTCTCCAGACTTTCCCTTCTGGGAGCTTCTCTTCTGATGTACCTTTCAAAATAAACCAGCACAGGAAGGATATCAAGGTGTTTGAGCAATCCCATTTCCATCCAAACAAGTTCAGGCAGTTGAAGGCTACACGCCCAGGTTTGGGGGTGTGCATGACAATGGTGTCCCAGGATCACTCATTTTATCAAGTTGGGGCAGATAAGTACACAGGGGTACGACATGCGTTACAACATGTCGGGAGCTTATGAACCATCTAATTAGCCACTGCAGGATGCAGTTGACAGCCAAGGCCCAGAATTTATAAAAGAGGACAAAGACAAAGAAATGAATAAAATATAACTCCTGTATAAAGTTGATTACAAGAGGTTGATAAGAGGAGAGACGTGTGGGGCGGGGGCAACTTTCACGTAAGCAGTTTGGAATGTGATTATATAAACTGGAACAAGAGTAAAACCCACAGGCTTTCGCATTTAACAGAAATGAGAGTTTAGGGAAAAGAAAAGTTAGTGTGTCTTTCCTATTTATATTTCCCTTTCCTATTTATATTTCCCTGAATAGCTACTGTTCAGATAGCTATTATTTGGTAGTCCTGTATTGGGTGGAAAAAAAATCCTATATTTCTGTTTTTCTTAAGGGAGGTAATTATGTGCCTCTTTTTTTAACTGCAAAACGTCAAAACTTTTTTCTCTTTTTGGTGGTTTCTACCTGGAAGGTGAGTCCCAGGTCAGAGTATCTTTGTGACCCATATTTGGGTTTGGGATTGGAATCAGAGGGATCTCTCAAAACTGTCGTCCTGAGCCATGTGTTTGTTTATTCTTATTGTTTATTGTTTACTCTTATTGATCTCAAGTAAACAATAAGCTGCTGAGCTAATTTACACTTCATTTTGCACTTGGATACTAAAATTGTTCATTCTGAGCTTTCTTCATTGAAGAGGTGGTCTGTTGGCAGTAGTTACGAGGCTGGAGTCTGAGGCTAGATGGCCTGGGATTGATTGTTAGTTCTGCTACTCAATAGCTGTGTGTGATCCCAGTTTATAACTGTTTACACTCAGGTTTCTTCACTGCAAAAGGGGGATGACAGTACTCATCTCATAGCACTGAAGGGACTAAATGAGTTCAGAGATGTAGACTGTCTAGTACTTTCCCTGACACATAGTATACAAGGACTGGCTATTATCATCACTGTCATTCACTGTGTCCCCAATCACTAAGTGATCTCTGACTCTTTGCAACTCTATGGACTGCAGTCCACCAGGCTCCTCTGTCCACGGGACTCTCCAGGCAAGAACACTGGAGTGGGTTGCCATTTTCTTCTCCAGGGGAATCTTTCTGACCCGGGGATTGAACCCGAGTCTCCTGCTTGGCGGCAGATTCTTTATACTTCTGCATCACCTGGGAAGCCCTATCATTCATTCATTCACCTGGGAAGCCCTACAGTCATCCACTGTAAGAGGGTCAAATCCCTTCCATTTCCCCCAGCTTTGAAATGGTACTTTAGAGGGGCAGTGAAGGAGCACAAGAGGGACAGAGAGAGTAAGTTAAATCCTCCTCTTCACACACAAAACACCCAAGGAAACCGTAGGAGGCGAGTGCAGAAATGAAGGTAAAAATTTGGCTTGGTGTCTTAAAATGAAATTTCTCCAGAGCTCAACACAGTCATCAGTTTGATTCTTGGATTTCTCATCCTGTTTGTGTGTGTCCTAGATTTGGAATCATAAAGTGGGCCAGAGTTTTCAACACTTCTTAGATTACAGCTATTAAATCACTCTTTTGAATCGCACACTGCTCAAAATATGGTTGTACTTAGCACATGGTCATGGTTTTTTGCCTTAAACAGCGTGCCAAAATTCATTAGACTAATCTTTCTTCTAAATGACGCTCAACATTACTATTTCTTACACAGGGAATTTCAGAGCTTGCTATTGATTTTCAAATCACTTTGAGAGGCACTGGTATCCAAGTTAATGGTGGTCTTACTGGCCTCTTTTGTGTAGTTAAAGCTGGCTGTCAATCATCACCTCATGATAGGGAGTGGAGTGGAAATGAGAAGTTACCTATCTTCTCTAGACTTTGAGATTTTATAAGCTAGTAAGATAATTTAAAAAAAAATAAGTTTTGATATCAAGTTGCCAAATTTATTTTTGAAGGAAAACAAACATAATTATCACCTACTGCCACCGTTCATAAAAAAGAACTCTTTAATACTTTGATAATATAGTTATATATAGTATAAGTGATATTTGCACATATACACATTTTCAGAAGGAGCCCGTCAAGTGGAATATGAGAAGGAAAATGTCTATCTTTTCAATAAATTTTGACATTTTTTTCTCAGTTAGCATGTAAGAGCCATTCCTATTTGTCTTTATTGCCCAGAGCCATTTTTAGAATTTAAAAGGTACTTAATATGTGTTGAATAAATGAATGACTATACATGTCTGCAAACTGCACAGTCATCCTTTCTCTCAATTTTTCATTACAGACTATCTCTAGTAAAACATCATCAGAGTCCAAACAGTACTGGAAACTTCTAATCTATTAAAATAGACTTCGGAGTTTGCCACAAATTATGTGGAAAAAGACTAGAGGGCAATGTAATTGTATATTTAAAAGTCCGCAAAAATGATAGCAAGATTTTTGAAAAGGTTGCTAAATATTTTTGTAATTAAAAAATGTAATTTAAAAAGATATTCTAGCCAGTGTACTTCCAACCGTGTTTTGCAGTGTGTTATGAGAATCGATTCTTAATGAGTCACAATCCCCTTTAAATATGAAATAGAGGAGCAGAGAATAGAATAGAAATATCACTGTGTATCACATAGGTGATGTTTTGTGTTATAAAAATCATCCTACTATTTCTGGAATTAAATAAATACACATGAAGATATCAATGGACACATTGTGGACTGTGGGTCTCAGTGGCAAAAAGCTTGTGATCCACTTATGTAATCCTCTTTCTTGACTCTAGTCAAACACAAAGCCATCTGCAACAGTTCTTACTTCATTGCTTTCTTGGAAAGAGTGCCTCAAATCTTCCTTGAGGTAGTAATGCATAATAAATAATCAAACTAGAGTGTAACTTTGCTAGATGTTTTATGTCAGTTGTTTCGATGGGATCAGTTAAAGAGTAGAATAGCAAATATTGTGGTATGTGTGTGCTCAGTCATTCCTGATTCTTTGTGACCCCATGGACTGTAGGCCTCCAGGCTCCTCTGTCCATGGCATTTCCAGGCAAGAGTACTAGAGTGGGTTGCCATTTCCTTCTCCAGGGGATTTTCCCAGGAGGACTGTTTGAAAGAGAAGAGAAAGAGTAGATAAAAGGCACTGAAAATGTTGAACTTTACCTGAATCTTGTGCTCTTGGAAAATAATGATTAAGAGATTTTGCCAATCTTTTGTGTTCTGGCCAAAAACTAACTGCAAAGAACCAGTCTTCGTATACACTGAGATAAGACCTGTGGCCACCCTTCCTCACGATCCCCATAAGACTTGTAGATGAATCCCTGTTTATCTGTATCTGTATCACCCCAGACCCCTTTCCTTTGCTTCAGCATCTTCATCATTAACAGTATTGCAGTATCATTTGCAATATTTTGAATAAAGTGATCTCTTTAATTGTCTGGTACATCTTGTCTTGACAGTTTGGTATCATGACTTGAACAGACTGGTTCTTACATTCAATCCTTATTTACTCCAGACAAGTAATGAGGCCTCTTAGGGGCCACTCTAGAGCTCCATTCCTAGTCCAGGGGTTCAGTGATGAGTCTAACTGGTTCTAACTGGTCCTGTAATGTCAACTCTTGTTCACTGATAGCATGGCGAGGGTTTGATTGGCATTCCTGTTGAGTATTCACTTGTTTTCTGGTGAACTTCTTTGGGTTTTGTGGCCTGACCATTTGGTGATCTCTATAAGTGTATTAATGATTTGTGGAGATCTTGTCTCTCTTGGGTGAAGATGACAGAGAGTTTGGCTTGTTACTCTTGTCCTGTTTGTCTATTTTAAGGTCAAATCAAGGAAAATTCATATCCACTGGGAAGGGAACAGGTTTTTGATAGGGACCAGTAACTTTTGTAATTCTGTGTTTACTCTTCACCCATAGCTTAAATTTTAAAATTGAAGCTAAACTCTGTCTGCATTTCTGTGTGTCTGTAATCCAGAAAGGACTTTACCTCTCACTGTAAGAGCAACCAACATTTTCCTACCTAGGAAAGAATTACCAGATTAGATGGTAAAATCTCTTACAGGAGCTTGATTTTACTTGGCTTAGAGATAAAATATCATTTGTATAAACTGAATATTTCTAAAATTCCCAGAAATTAAGGAAATTGATACTAAACTGAGTTATTTACTCAAAACTGGATTGATATGAAGCTGAATTACTGGATATCTAAATCCAATGCAGGAAAAAATGGGGAAAAAGTAAGACAGACTATTGAAATGATGATCACTAAACATAATTTTGAGGTTATTTACATTTTCTCTTTTATTTTTATGTATTAGGTTGGCCAAAAAGTTCATTTGGGTTTTTCCGTAAGATAGTATAAAAAAATCAGAATAAACTTTCTGGCCAACTCAATATTTTGGGGTCTGTTAACAAAAGCATTCCTTTTTGCCATTTTGCAATGTTGTACATAAGGGATATGAATGGCTACTTAAAGTTGTGAAATGTGTTCAAGTGTGAGTTCTGCTAGTCTGCTATAAAATGCTGGTGTATAAGAGACAGTTCACAATCACTCATCTCCCTTCTTCCTCTGGAAAATAAAAGTTACTGTGGTTAAATTTATAATGATGTATGTGAATGCATTGGAGAAGGAAATGGCAACCCGCTTCAGTGTTCTTGCCTGGAGAATCCCAGGGACAGGGGAGCCTGGGTCGCACAGAGTCAGACACGAAAGAAGNCAAAAACTAACTGCAAAGAACCAGTCTTCGTATACACTGAGATAAGACCTGTGGCCACCCTTCCTCACGATCCCCATAAGACTTGTAGATGAATCCCTGTTTATCTGTATCTGTATCACCCCAGACCCCTTTCCTTTGCTTCAGCATCTTCATCATTAACAGTATTGCAGTATCATTTGCAATATTTTGAATAAAGTGATCTCTTTAATTGTCTGGTACATCTTGTCTTGACAGTTTGGTATCATGACTTGAACAGACTGGTTCTTACATTCAATCCTTATTTACTCCAGACAAGTAATGAGGCCTCTTAGGGGCCACTCTAGAGCTCCATTCCTAGTCCAGGGGTTCAGTGATGAGTCTAACTGGTTCTAACTGGTCCTGTAATGTCAACTCTTGTTCACTGATAGCATGGCGAGGGTTTGATTGGCATTCCTGTTGAGTATTCACTTGTTTCTTGGTGAACTTCTTTGGGTTTTGTGGCCTGACCATTTGGTGATCTCTATAAGTGTATTAATGATTTGTGGAGATCTTGTCTCTCTTGGGTGAAGATGACAGAGAGTTTGGCTTGTTACTCTTGTCCTGTTTGTCTATTTTAAGGTCAAATCAAGGAAAATTCATATCCACTGGGAAGGGAACAGGTTTTTGATAGGGACCAGTAACTTTTGTAATTCTGTGTTTACTCTTCACCCATAGCTTAAATTTTAAAATTGAAGCTAAACTCTGTCTGCATTTCTGTGTGTCTGTAATCCAGAAAGGACTTTACCTCTCACTGTAAGAGCAACCAACATTTTCCTACCTAGGAAAGAATTACCAGATTAGATGGTAAAATCTCTTACAGGAGCTTGATTTTACTTGGCTTAGAGATAAAATATCATTTGTATAAACTGAATATTTCTAAAATTCCCAGAAATTAAGGAAATTGATACTAAACTGAGTTATTTACTCAAAACTGGATTGATATGAAGCTGAATTACTGGATATCTAAATCCAATGCAGGAAAAAATGGGGAAAAAGTAAGACAGACTATTGAAATGATGATCACTAAACATAATTTTGAGGTTATTTACATTTTCTCTTTTATTTTTATGTATTAGGTTGGCCAAAAAGTTCATTTGGGTTTTTCCGTAAGATAGTATAAAAAAATCAGAATAAACTTTCTGGCCAACTCAATATTTTGGGGTCTGTTAACAAAAGCATTCCTTTTTGCCATTTTGCAATGTTGTACATAAGGGATATGAATGGCTACTTAAAGTTGTGAAATGTGTTCAAGTGTGAGTTCTGCTAGTCTGCTATAAAATGCTGGTGTATAAGAGACAGTTCACAATCACTCATCTCCCTTCTTCCTCTGGAAAATAAAAGTTACTGTGGTTAAATTTATAATGATGTATGTGAATGCATTGGAGAAGGAAATGGCAACCCGCTTCAGTGTTCTTGCCTGGAGAATCCCAGGGACAGGGGAGCCTGGGTCGCACAGAGTCAGACACGAAAGAAGCGACTTAGCAGCAGCAGCAGCGTGTGAATAAGACTCCATAAGGATTAATGGTGGCAGAGAGGTACAACTTTGGAAGCAAGATTTGCAGGATATGTTTTTGTTAACAAAAAAAATAGCTTAATCCTAAAATCAAATGGCTAGTTGCTAATGTGTAGGACAGAATCCAAGTGGATTCAGAGAGTTGTAGAGGCTTCTGGAAAGAGAGTCAAAGCTGTAGTCAAACCTGTCTAAAGCTTGAGGAGTTCATTTATAAGATTTTTCAAAATGACATTCAGTATCAAACACTATACGGACGCAAAGCAGAACTAGCTTTTCTCTCCATTAAAAAGACAAACTTATGGGATTATGGGTCCAGTTTTAATAAAAGCTGTAAATGTTTTTCTTCTCCTTCTTAATAATCTGCCTAGAAGGCAAAGATTCTGTGTCTTAGAACAATTTCCTGTATTTTATGTTGACTTTACTATCTTTTTGATTATCTAAGAAAACAAAATCTTTTTACTTTTGAAAAAGTTAAGATTCTTTACAATCACATTACCATCTGTGTTTACTTTTAAAATCTTCTACTGTCCCTTTAGTTAAGCAGGTAGTGAAGTACTATTTCAAATAATCCTTGGTCTTATCTTAATCAGGTGTTTACATCTGCTGACTTTTGGTATTTTTCCTTCCCGAAACTGAGCCCTACGTGATATCTTTTCCATCTAAAACTGTCTTTGATATTTCCCAAAGAGTTCCTGGAAATCACAAGAATGTGTTATTTCACTTTGTAAAAAGGGAGATACTAAAACCAATTAGGTTTATTTGATATGTTACTTTTAATGAGTTGCATGGGAATCACTGTGAAATTAGAAGCGATGCTTAGCCTTCCCTAGGATAAATCTATTAGGGTCAAACATCATTACCATAAATATTTCAGAAACTGTGTGCTGTACAGGAAATTCCTAGAGGATCATCAATACCTTTCCTACCCCTAATATGTTTCTTTTTGAGCCCTGGTACTGCCTTGCCTAATATTAAGACAACAGCACACTGTCACCATAGCTTGTTAGTTTTAAAATGTTAACTGAGTACCATATGTCCCAGAAATTCCATTTTTGAGTATACACCCAAGAGAAATTAAAATATATGTTACATATAAGTGTATATGCAAATACTTATAGTAGCCTTATTTGTGAATAAGGCTACTTTCTACTGTGGTAGAGAAAAATAAAGTATATCTATGCATTGGAATACCACTTAGCAATAAAAAGAAATAGAGTATTAATATATGCTACAACATGAATGAGCCTTGAAAACATGCTAAGTAAAACAAACCAGTCACAAAAGGCCACGTATTCTATGTAACCACCTATATGAGATGTTCAGAAAAGGCAAATCTATAGATAAAAATGTAAATATATATTATACATGTATACATATATATGAAAAATCTATGGACAAAAAGCATCCATGATGGATCAGCAGGTAAAGAATCTGACTGTAACGCAGGAGACCTAGATCCAATCCCTGGGTCAGGAAGATTCCCTGGAGAAGGGAATGGCTACTCACTTCAGTATTCTTGACTGCAAAGTTTCATGGACAGAGGAGTCTGCTGGGCTACAGTCCAAAAGATCACAAAGGGTTGGACACAACTGAGCAACTAAGCACATATAGACAAAAAGTGGCTGTCAAGGCCTGAAGGAATTGTGGGTAATAATGGCTACTAATAGGTATAGGGTTTCTTTTGGGGGATGATGACAATGTTTTAATATTGATTGTTGTGATAACTTCACAAGAGAATATAAGCCAATTGTTTACTTTAAATGGGTTAATTGTATGGTATGTGTGCTCAGTCATGTCCAATTGTATGGTATGTGAATTATAATCAAAATGAATCAAAATAAAGTTGTTATTTTAAAAATAAATTATATGCTAACTCGGTCACAGCTTTACTTCTTTAATTTGAAACTCACATCTTCTAAACCAGTGATTTTCCAATGGAGATTCTTCTCATGAACCCTCAGCAGATCTTTTGCTTTTGAAAACTAACAGTAATAAGTTAACCACAGTCATTTTAAGTCTTATGTCATCTAAAGATAAGTTTTACTTTACTTTGCTGCCTTCCTGAAAGCTCTTGCAAATCAGCTACAGGCCAGAGTATTTTGTCTTAAACAAAAGATTGTCTCTGAGCCCCATGGATAAAGGCTATGCCAGGTTCTTTTGATTTGGGACAAAGCCTTCTGATAACATCACTTAAACAACTTTGAGTCTAGTGGACTGAGGCAGGATTTTCAGAATCCTAGTGGAAAAGTAGATGTGCAGAATAAGAATTACTTAGAATTGAATGATCTGATAAGGGAATGACTGGGGATTCTGGAACACTGTTGATGTTTTAATGGTCTATTTTCTGGGTATAGGGAACCTCTTTCCCTTAAGCCATCTATAACTCAAAACAATTCAGTGGCATATGATTTTGTACAGAGAAAACGTTTGTAAACGTTTTTTCTTTCTGTCTGACTGCTTCAGAATTCAGAAACTCTTTTTAAGTACTTTGATTTTCATGATGATATAGTTACTTGCACAGGTTCAATACGAATCTGTCTTAGTTGTTATCAGAACATATTGGAAACATTAGGTATGCAATCATGTTCTTGCCTGAAAAGTTTATTTGAGAATTTACTTATTTAATCAGATATGACCAGGCACTGTTAAGGAACCAAAGTTGATTTCATGGAGCCTTGTTTACAAAGCTCTCTTGGGAAAATTGGCCTGATTCCTGGCTTAAAGTGGTCCCTGCTTTTACAGGTGAGTGTGGAAAGTCATTTCCTGCCAGGACCAGAAAACTTGGGATATTTTGGGGAACTCCAGAAGAGAATTCACCCAAATGTATAAATACTACAAGTGGATTCGGTTGGTGAGGTCTTAGTTTAGCTTACTGACCTCAAAGAGGCTTGTAAAAATCCAATCTAAGATTCCTTATGAAACCTTCAGAAAAGCAAACATAGGAAGACCTACACAGTATATTATCATTCTTGCTGCTGCTGCTGCTAAGTCGCTTCAGTCGTGTCCGACTCTGTGAGACCCCATAGATGGCAGCCCACCAGGCTCTCCTGCCCCTGGGATTCTCCAGGCAAGAATACTGGAGTGGGTTGCCATTTCCTGTTCCAATCATTCTTGCTACACCTATGCAAAGAACTAAGCCAAATCAGATGATATCAGCCATATTTTGTGATCAAGAACCATCTTTCTTTGAGAGTATCTTTGATCTTTTGAGCGGTGACAATGGCAATAAATTTTGTTTCAGTAGAAAACTATAACACATCCTTCCAGTTTATCAGACTGTAGGCATGTTTGTTATCACTGAGCTATTTTGCATCTTTTTATAAACTGCAGATAACTGAAGGGTATGCAAACTCTGACTTGTCTGGAGACATTGCAATGACTTCTTCCTCATCTGTAGAGGAACCAGTTTTGGTGCCTACCTGTAAATCGGTCTGAGTCTGCTATTTTGACTACATTATCAGTGTTTACAGAATTTTCATATCTTCCAGTTTCCTTCAGCATCCAGCTATAACCTTTCTTTCTTTCTCTGACTCAGCATCACTCAGAACTAAAACTTGATTGCTCAAATTCCTATTGGGATTATAAACTACCTGGCAGTGAGCCCTCTTCTCCAAGATCTGAAGAATCTTGAGAACTGAAGTTCAAAACTTAAAGTTCAATTTGATATTGACTTTGAAGAACTCACCACTGCAGCAGATCATGCATAAGCTAGATTTATCCTAAGACAAGTCACTGCCTGGGCCACTAACAAAGTCTTATGAAAGTTCAGGTTGTTCATTCTCTTATATGAGAAACAGCCACGACTAGAAATCACCAGGAGCATAGACATATTGTTAATATCTAAGAAATATATTAAACTGAAACATTTTCCTTCACCAACCTCCTGGAAACCACTGGACTGGCACCCTCAGAGTTCAACTAGTGTCTTTCATATAATCTTTAATCTCTTTAATATAACCTTTGATGTTAACATGTCTTTCTCACTGCCAGTATCTCACTTTTAAGGAGCCCTATTTTTAGGACTCTAAAACAACTGACTTCTGCCACCACCCCTAGACAAGTGGTTTACACATTTTACAGGGATGATGTTTCTTTCAGCCAACAAGAAATTCTTGAGAGACTATCCAAGAAGTTTAAGATGTTCACTTCAGAGTTGTTCAGGGTTGAAAGACACTCATTCATCTTGAACAAAAGGAGGAACTGACAATACTGTAAATTAACAAATTGTTGTGCTCCTGGAAAACAGTAGTACGTAAGAATCCCCACAACAAACCTCTCATTCTTCAATATCAACAAGACTCCATATCCCTTTCCTTTCCTTTGAGACATTCCTCATTAACTGCAATGGCCTGAATTAAGTCATTGCCTTAATTTTGCATACTGACTTTGACAAGGCAAACTGAAACTCTAAATTTAAACTCTTAGTTTTTGCTTCAGTGGATCACATAGAAGCAACCAGTTTATATAACTTTTGGCTGGTTTGGTCTTAACTAAGATTCACTATTTAGACTTGGGATAAGGAACTTCTAAAAATAAATACAAGGAGGTCACTTCTGCTGAGACTCAAGGCTCCCATGTAGTGTCTAATATCATTATCAATCACACCTTTCCTTGGAGGGATCCTGCTAACAAGTAGAATATAAAGATGGCAAATTTACATTTTCTTATAAGTTTTATGTATCTTATAGAAAGAGTTGGCACAATATGAAAAAAAATTAAAGTGTCTTTTGAATATGAGGATCCAATAAACTAGACTGCCTGGCACTGCTAATGAGATGCGGGCCCTTCAAAGTCCCATAGAACAAAGCCATACAATATACTGCAGTATATTAGTCAGTTTTGCTGCTATAACAAAATAGCATAAACTGGATAGCATAAGCACACAGAGTCCTGGAGGCTAAATCCAAGATGAGGGTGTCAGTGGATTTGGTGTTTGAGGAGAGCCCTCTTCCTGGATTTCAGATGGATATCTTCCATAGCCTTGTCTAACTCAAAGAAACTGTGAACCAAGCCATGTAGGGCCACCCAAGACGGACAGGTCAAGGTGGAGAGTTATGACAAAACATGGCCCACTGGAGAAAGGAATGGCAAAACACTTCAGTACTCTCGCCTTGAGAACCCCATGAACAGTATGAAGAGGCAAAAAGATAAGACACTGAAAAAGGAACTCATCAGGTTGGTAGGTGCCCAATATGCTACTGGAGATCAGTGGAGAAATAACTCCAGAAAGAATGAAGAGAGAGCCAAAGTAAAAACAATACTCAGTTGTGGACATGACTGGTGATGGAAGTAAAGTCTAATGCTCTGAAGAGCAGTCTTGCATAGGAACCTGGAATATTAGTCCATGAATCAAGGCAAACTGGAAGTGATCAAACAGGAGATGGCAAGAGTGAACATCTACGTTTTAGGAATCAGCAAACTAAAATGGACTGGAATGGCTGAATTTAACTCAGATGACCATTATATCTACCACTGTGGGCGAGAATCCCTTAGAAGAAATGGGAGTAGCCATCCTAGCCAACAAAAGAGTCTGAAATGCAGTACTTGGATGCAATCTTATTAGTGATAGAATGATCTCTGCTCACTTCCAAGGCAAACCATTCAATATCACAGTAATCCAAGTCTACGCCCCAAGCAGTAATGCTGAAGAAACTGAAGTTGAATGGTTCTATGAAGACCTACAAGATCTTCTGGAACTAACACCCAAAAAAGATGTCCTTTTCATTATAGGGGAATGCAAAAGTAGGAAGTCAAGAAACACCTAGAGTAACAGGTAAATTTGGCCTTGGAGTACAAAATGAAGCAGGGCAAAGGCTAGTAGAGTTCCGCCAAGAGAACACACTGGTCATAGCAAACACCCTCTTCCAACAACACAAGAGAAGACTCTACACATGGACATCACCAGATGGTCAATATCGAAATCAGATTATGTTCTTTGCAGCCAAAGATGGAGAAGCTCTATACAATCAGCAAAAACAAGACAGGAAGCTGACTGTGGCTCAGATCATAAACTCCTTATTGCCATATTCAGACTTAAAGAAAGTAGGGAAAACCACTAGACTATTCAGATATGACCTAAATCAAATCCCTTATGATTATACAATGGAAATGAGAAATAGATTCAAGGGATTAGATCTGATAGACACAGTGCCTGAAGAACTATGGACGGAGGTTCATGACATTGTACAGGAGGCAGTGATCAGGACCATCCCCAAGAAAAAGAAATGCAAAAAGGAAAAATGGTTGTCTGAGGATGCCTTACAAAGAGCTGTGAAAAGAAGAAAAGTGAAAGGCAAAGAAGAAAAGGAAAGACATACCCATTTGAATGCAGAGTTTCAAAGAATAGCAAGGAGAGATAAGAAAGCTTCCCCTGTGATCAATGCAAAGAAATAGAGGAAAACAATAGAATGTGAAAGACTCAAGATCTCTTCAGGAAAATTAAAGATACCAAGGGAACATTTCATGCAAAGATGGGCTCAATAAAGGACAGAAATGGTATGGACCTAACAGAAGCAGAAGATATTAAGAAGAGGTGGCAAGAATACACAGAAGAACTATACCAAAAAGATCTTCATGACCCAGATGATCATGATGGTGTGATCACTCACCTAGAGCCAGACATCCTGGATTGGGAAGTCAGTGGGCCTCAGGAAGCATCACTAGAAACAAAACTAGTGGAGGTGACGGAATTCTGGTTGAGCTATTTCAAATCCGAAAATATGATGCTGTGAAAGTGCTGCACTCAATATGTCAGCAAATTTGGAAAACTCAGCAGTGGCCACAGGACTGGAAAAGATCAGTTTTCATTGCAATCCCAAAGTAAAGCAATGCCAAAGAATGCTCAAACTATCACACAACTGCACTCATCTCACATGCTAGCAAAGTAACGCTCAAAATTCTCCAAACCAGGCTTCAATAATATGTGAACCATAAACTTACAGATGTTCAAGCTGGATTTAGAAAAGGCAGAGGACAGAGATCAAATTGTCAACATCTTCTGGATCATCAGAAAAGCAACAGAGTTCCAGAAAAACATCTATTTCTGCTTTATTGACTATGCCAAAGCCTCTGACTGTGTGGATCACAACAAACTGTGGAAAATTCTTAAAGAGATGGGACAACCTGACCTGCCTCCTGAGAAATCTGCATGGAAGTCAGGAAGCAACAGTTAGAACTGGACATGGAAAAACAGACTGGTTCCAAATAGAAAAAGGAGTATATCAAGGCTGTATATTGTCACCCTGCTTATTTAACTTACATGCAGAGTACATCATGAGAAATGCTGCGCTGGATGAAGCACAAGCTAGAATCAAGACTGCCAGGAGAAATATCAACAACCTCAGATATGCAGATGACACCATCCTCATGGCAGAAGATGAAGAAGGACTAAAGTGCCTCTTGATGAAAGTGAAAGTGAAGAGTGAAAAAGTTGGCTTAAAGCTCAACATTCAGAAAACTAAGATCATGGCATCCGGTCCTATCACTTCATGGCAAATAGCTGGGAAGCAATGGAAATAGTGAGAGACTTTATTTTCATGGGCTCCAAAATCACTGCAGATGGTGACTGCAGCCATGAAATTAAAAGATGCTTGCTCCTTCGAAGAAAACCTATGACCAACTTAGACAGCTGACTCAGAGGGATGGGATGGGGAGGGAGGAGGGAAGGGTGTTCAGGATGGGGAACACATATAAACCCATGGCTGATTCATGTCAATGTATGGCAAAAACCACTACAATATTGTAAAGTAATTAGCCTCCAATTAAAATAAATAAATTTAAAAATTAAAAAAAAAAGCAGAGACATTACTTTGCTAAGAAATGTCCATCTACTCAAAGCTATGTTTTTTCCAGTTATGACCAACTTAGACAGCATATTAAAAAGCAGAGATATTACTTTGCCAACAAAGGTCTGTCTAGTCAAGGCTATGGTTTTTCCAGTAGTCATGTATGGATGTGAGAGTTGGACTATAAATAAAGCTAAGTGTCAAAGAATTGATGCTTCTGAACTGTGGTGTTGGAGAAGACTCTTGAGAGTCCCTTGGACTGCAAGGAGATCCAACCAGTCCATCCTAAGAGAAATAAGTCCTAAATAGCCACTGGAAGGACTGATGCTGAAGCTGAAACTCCAATATTTTGGTCACCTGATGTGAAGAACTGACTCATTTGAAAAGACCCTGATGATGAGAAAGATTGAGGGCTGGAGGATACAGAGACAAAAGAAGATGAGATGGTTGGATGGCATCACCAACTCAATGGACGTGAGTTTCAGTAAAGTCCAGGAGTTGGTGATGGACATGGAGGCCTGGCATGCGGCAGTCCAGGGAGTGGCAAAGAGTTAGACACTACTGAGCAACTGAACTGAACGGAACTGATCTTCCTGCTGTTTCCTCGCATGGTATGAAGAGAGAGGGCTTTGGTCTCTTTCTTTTCATACAAGGGCACTTGTCCCATCACAGAGGTTCTACCCACCATCGCTATTTTAGTGGGACAGACAAACATTCTATACGTAACACTGCCTATGAAGTCAGGTTAAAATTTCAACTTGAAGATTTTCTACTTACATGTTATGGGTTGAATTCTGTCCCGGAATAAAAGATATATTGCAGTCTTAACCCCCAGGACCTCAGAATGTGATCTTACTTGGAGATGGGGGTCTTGACAGAGGTAATCAAGTTAAAATGAGCTCTGTAGGGTGGGCCCTACTCCAATAAGACTCATATTCTTCTAAAAAGGGAAATCTGGACACAGGGGTGTAGAGGGGGAAGACAGAGAGGAGACACAGGGAGAAGACCGCCATGCTCAAGCCAATGAGAAAAGCCTAAAACAAATCCTCCTTTCAAGGCTTTCAGAATTAACCAACCCTGCTGACACCTTGACCTCAGACTTCTGTATCCCAGAACTATGAGGGAATAAATTTCTATTATATAAGCTTCCCAGTTGGTGGCACTTTGTTATGGAGACTTAGAAAACTAACACACTGGGTAACTGGGTGAGGAAGACACCAGACTCACATAGCAGATGAGAATGGTACCCATCTCATTACACAGGCTGGATGTGAAGATTTAATGTGAAAAAAAAGAGGAAAATCCTGGTTTTAATATCAGAGTAATGGTGGCCTCATAGAATGAGTTTGGAAGAGTTCCTTTCTCTGTAATTTTTTGAAAGAGTTTTAGAAGCATAGGCATTAGCTCTTCATTAAATGTTTGATAGAATTCTCCTGTGAAGCCATCTGGTCCTGGGCTTTTGTTTTTGGGGAGATTTTTGACCACAGTTTCAATTTCAGTGCTTGTAATTGGGTTGTTCATAATTTCTATTTCTTCCTGGTTGTCTTGGAAGATAGAACTTCTCTGAGAATCTGTCCACTTCTTCCAGGTTATCCATTTTATTGCCATATAGTTGTTCATAATAGTCTCTTATGTATTTCTGCATTGTCTCTTGTAACCTCTTATTTTTCATTTCTAATTTTGTTGATTTGATTCTTCTCTTTTTTATTTTTTCTTAATGAGTCTGGCTAAAGGTGTGTCAANTCTTCCAGGTTATCCATTTTATTGCCATATAGTTGTTCATAATAGTCTCTTATGTATTTCTGCATTGTCTCTTGTAACCTCTTATTTTTCATTTCTAATTTTGTTGATTTGATTCTTCTCTTTTTTATTTTTTCTTAATGAGTCTGGCTAAAGGTGTGTCAATTTTGTTTATCTTCTTAAAGAAACAGCTTTTAGTTTTATTAATCTTTACTATTGTTTCTTTCATTTCTGTTTCATTTATTTCTGCTCAGATCTTTATGATTTCTTTCCTTCTACTAATTTAAGAAAACTACAGGCCAATGTCACTGATGAACATAGATGCAAAAATGTTCAACAAAATTTTAGCAGACAGAATTCAGCAACACATCAAAAAGCTCATACACCATGATTAAGCTGGGTTTATTCCAGGGATGCAAGGATTCTTCAATATATGCAAATCAATCAATGTGATACACCATATTAAATTGAAAGATAAAAATCATATGATAATCTCAACAGATGCAGAAAAAAAGCCTTTGACAAAATTCAGCACCCATTTATGATTAAAACTCTTCAAAAAATGGGCATAGAAGGAAACTACCTCAACATAGTAAAGGCCATATATGACAAGCCTACAGCAAACATTATTCTCAGTGGTGAAAAACTGAAAGCATTCCCCCTAAGAGCAGAAAGAAGACAAGGGTGCCCACTTTCACCACTGTTATTCAACATAGTTCTGGAAGTCCTAGCTACAGCAATCACAGAAGAGAAAGAAATAAAAGGAATCCAGATCAGAAAAGAAGAAATAAAGTTCTCACTATTTGCAGATGACATGATAGTGTACATAGAAAACCCTGAAGATAGAATTAGAAAATTACTAGAGCCAATCAGTGAATTTAGCAAAGTTGCAGGATACAAAATCAATACACAGAAATCATTTGCATTTCTATATACTAACAATGAAAAATCAGAAAGAGAAATTAAGAAATCAATCTCATTCACCATTGCAACAAAAAGAATTAAATATCTAGGAATAAACTTACCTAAGGAGACAAAAGAACTTTACACAGAAAATTATAAGACACTGATGAAAGAAATCAAAGATGACATAAACAGATGGAGAGATAGTCCATGTTCCTGGGTAGGAAGAATCAATATTGTGAAAATGACTATACTACCAAAGGCAATCTACAAATTCAATGTGATCCCTATGAAATTACCAATGATATATTTCACTAGAACTAGAACTAGAACTAGAACAAAAAATTTCACAATTCACATGGAAACACAAAAGACAAAAACACAATAGCCAAAGCAGTCCTGAGAAAGAAGACTGGAGCTGGAGGAATCAACCTTCCTGTTTTCAGATTATATTACAAAAATACAGTCATCAAGACAGTAGGCTACTGGCACAAAAACAGAAATACAGACCAATGAACAAGACAGAAAGCCCAGAAATAGACCCATGCACCAATGGGTACCTTATTTTTGACAAAGGAAGCAAGAATAGGCAACGGGGCAAAGACAGCCTCTTCAGTAAATGCTGCTGGGAAAACTGGACAGCTACATGTAAAAGACCGAAATTAGAACACTTCCTAACACCATGCACAAATATAAACTCAAAATGGATTAAAGACCTAAATGTAAGACCAGAAGCTATAAAACTCTTAGAGAAGAACATAGGCAGAACACTCGATGACATAAATCAAGCAAGATCCTCTATGACCCACTTCCTACAGTGATGGAAATAAAAAGAAAAGTAACCAAGTGGGACCTGATTAAACTTAAAAGCTTTTGCACAGCAAAGGAAACTATAAGCAAGGTGAAAAGACAACCCTCAGAATGGGAGAAAATAATAGCACATGAAACAATGGACAAAGGATTAATTTCCAAAATATACAAGCAGCTCATAAACACAATACCAGAAAAACAAACAACCCAGTCAAAAAGTTGAAAAAAGACCTAAACAAACATTTCTCCAAAGAAGACATTCAGATGGCTAATAAACATATGAAAAGATGCTGAACATCACTCATTATTAGAGAAATGCAAATCAAAACTACAATGAGATATCACCTCACACTGGTCAGAATGGCCATCACCAAACAGTCTACAAACAATAAATGCTGGAGAGGGTGTGGAGAAGAGGGAATACTCTAGCACTGTTGGTGGGAATGTAAATTGATATAGCCATTATGAAAGACAATATGGAGATTCCTTAAAACACTAGGAATAAAACCATCCTATGATCCAGCAATCCTACTCCAAGGTATATACCCTGAGGAAACCAAAATTGAAAAAGACATATGTATCCCATTGTTCACTGCAGCACTATTTACAATAGCTAGAACATGGAAGCAACCTAGATGTCCATTGACAGTTGAATGGATAAAGAAGTCATGGTACATTTACACAATGGAATATTACTCAGCCATAAAAAGGAACACTTTTGAGTCAGTTCTAATGAGATAGATTAACCTAGAACCTATTATACAGAGTAAAATAAGTCAGAAAGAAAAAGATAAATATCGTATTCCAACACACATATACCTAATCTAGAAAGATGGTACTAAAGAATTTACTTACAGGGAAGCAATGGAGAAACAGAGAGAATAAACTTACGGACATGGGGAGAAGGGAGGAGAGGGTGACATGTATGGAAAGAGTAACAGGAATACTTACATTACCATTTTCAAAATAGATCAGTTCAGTTCAGTTCATTTCAGTCGCTCAGTCGTGTCTGACTCTTTGCGACCCCATGAATCGCAGCACACCAGGCCGCCCTGTCCATCACCAACTCCTGGAGTTCACTCAGACTCACGCCCATCGAGTCCGTGATGCCATCCAGCCATCTCATCCTCTGTCGTCCACNTTCAAAAGGGAGGGGATATATGTACACCTATGGCTGATTCATGTTGAGGTTTGACAGAAAACAACAAAAATTCTGTAAAGCAATTATCCTTCAATAAAAAAAAAAAGAGGAAAATCCTTTTAATAGAGCTTGGTATGAGCTTTCATTGAGCACTTGGTAACTGCTTATAAAACGATGACCAATGGCAACTGTTGTAATTGTTATTTAATTTCTGTCTCAGAGTATACCTGCCAAAACATGGTCAAGAAATATGACTACAGATAATCACCATCAGTGCTATCCTTTTCAATATCATCAGTGCAACTACGACTGAGAACTTAACTGACAATGTGCTAATTGCTTTAGATATCTTCTTAATTATTCTCCTAAAGATCCTTGCAAATGAGGCATTATTATATATTTTTACACGGGGGGAACCTAAAGCTTGCATTACTTATCATGACCATATTAAGACTGCTTACAAGTAACAAGATTAAATGGGGAAAAAAGAGGCATTTGACTCCAAAGCCTGGTCAACCACCATTACAATGCTCTGCCTAGGAAAGCACTTCTCTTTTAGAAAACCATTGAAGAAACCCATAAAAATGAACCCCTAATGGAATTCCAAATTCTGTCATAGTCTATAACTTTGTAGCTCACTTTGAGACCTCTGTATAGATCACTTTTTGCATTTCATTGGTTTCTTTCACTCTCTTGCATGCCAAGTGTGCAGTACATTTAGGGGCTGATGTGTTGTGTTGATGGATTTTTCTGGGATAATATTTTCTGAGAATGTAACAGATGTGCAACAGGAGACTCTGTAAATTAACTCAATGACATACTTCTTGAGTCCACATAGATGAAGAACCAAAAACAACATTTTGATCAGCCAACAAATGAGAGAGGGAACTATACAAATAAAAAAAAAGATGTCAAGGTAAAAAAATTGTTAATAGTTTATTTCATTGCATTTTACTTGGAAGATTCTTGGGGGAGTTTAAAATTCCTACCCTCTGATGTTCTGTGGTAGTGGTTCTCAAAGTGTGGGTCCTGACCAGCAATGTAAGCATGGACATCAACATTACCTGAGAACTTGCTAGAAATGCCAATTCTTGAGCCTCACCCCAGATCTACTGGGGCTGTATTTTCACAAATGAATCTGATGTATGCCGAAGTTTGAGAACTACTGTTCTACAGAGTCACTCCAGGGCCCCAGACTTCATGCTTCTCACTAGTATTGCTGCAAAGAACGTGGGCTACAGGGACTTCCTTGGAGGTCCAGTGGTTAAGACTCTCCACTTCCCCTGCAGGGGACATGGGTTCAATCCCTGGTCAGGGAACTAAGATCCCTTATGCTACACTGCATGGCCAAGACAAAGGAAAGAACATGGGCTACAGACTCTCTGGAATCTCAGGTGACCTTAGTTACCCTTCTCTTCTAACATCTTTTTTTTGACTTTGCTTCAAATGGGAAGAGAAGGCTGGTGAGAAAATTATTAGTTTTCTTAAACAAAGGTTACATCACAAAAGGGAAGACCTGGAAGGGTCTTCATGATTCTTAAAACAACAACAACAACAACAAAACAAACTTTTCATCTTAAAAATGATTATAGATTCATAGGAAGTTGCAAAAAAAATGTAGAGGGAGGTCCCAGGACTCTTTACTCGTGAGTGTCTCTGAACAGTAACATCTTGACAAAAGCTATACTTCTCGATCACAGCCAAGAAATCACTATTTACACAGTTCACTCAAAGCATTCAGATTTCAGGAGTTTTGTATGGATGCATACAGATAGTTCTATTTGATTTTATCACATGATAAAACAAATGTGGTAAAAAATTAGTGTGACCACCAGCAGTCAAGACACCAAGTAGTTCCATCACAAGGCTCCTTCATGCCACCTTTTTATAGACACTTAAACTCCCCTCCCTCCTACATTATCTAATCCTTGTCAAATATGACATACCTCCGTGATATTGCAGGTTCTGTTTAAGACCACTGCAGTAAAGGACTACCACAATGAAGTGAGCCACACAATTTCTGTGATTTCCCAGTGCATATAAAAGTTATGCTTAAACTACACTGTAATCTATCAAATGTGCGATAGAATCATGTCTAAAACACAACATACATACCTTAACTTTTGTGTAAGCACACACTATTATAGATCTATCTGTTCCTCATTTACTACTCTTTGAATCAGACAATCCTCTAAGCCAAATCTACAGGAAGCTGTTATGTCATTTTTTTACATTAAAACCACAGTGCTGACTGTAAAAGACAACCACACTCTGGCAATTGCTGTATTTGTTTGTAGACCTGAATGGTATTTATATTTTTTACAGATATTTACCTGGAAGGATGTCTTAGGTTTCCAAAGATGCTTTTAGTTAATGAATTGTTTAAACAAAGAAAATACAGAGGAAATAACTCATGTTGTTGTTATTGTTTAGTCGTTGAGTCCTGTCCTGACTCTTTAGTGACGCCATGGACTGTAGCCTGCCGGGTTCCTCTGTCCATGGGATTTTCCAGGCAAAAAATACTAGAATGTGTTGCCATTTCCTTCTCCAGGGAATCTTCCCAACCCAGGGATCAAACCCAAGTCTTCTGTGTCTCCTGCACTGGCAGGCAGATTCTTTACCGTTGAGCCAAACAGGAAGCCCCCAGTTCCCTGACAAGGGATCAGATCTGCACCCCAAGCATTGGGAGCATGGAGTCTTAACCACTGGACTACCAGGGAAGTCCCTGAAATATCTTATTAGTAATTTTTACATTGATTACACATTAAAATGATAATATTCTAGATATATTGAGTTAAATAAAACACCTTACTAAAATCATCTTACAAAAAATCACATTTTTACTTTTTAAAGATAATTACTGTATATGTGTGTATGTGTTATCGCTCACTGGTACNTAACCACTGGACTACCAGGGAAGTCCCTGAAATATCTTATTAGTAATTTTTACATTGATTACACATTAAAATGATAATATTCTAGATATATTGAGTTAAATAAAACACCTTACTAAAATCATCTTACAAAAAATCACATTTTTACTTTTTAAAGATAATTACTGTATATGTGTGTATGTGTTATCGCTCACTGGTACTGACTCTTTGTGACCCCATGGACTGTAGCCCACCAGGCTCCTCTGTCCATGGGATTCTCCAGGCAAGAATATTGGTGTGGGTTGCCAATTCTCTTCTCCAGGGGATCTTTCCAACACAGGGATCAAAGCTGTGCCTCCTGCGTTGGTAGTTAGATTATCACTGTGTGACCCAGGAGGCCAAGAACCCATGTAATTAACTACTAAAGTTAGTCGCTCTGAAAAGTTAACAGACCCTGCTAAAAAGTCAGAATTTCAGCTAAAAACCAAGCAATAACAATAACCAGAAAGTGGCAGGGAGAAACCATCAGCTGTGATTTCAGTTGATAATTTTAGTTGTAAGCAGGTCTACTAACAACTCATAACTCAGCCCCTATTGTCTATTTTACAGACGACTAAAATAGAACCTTTGCTGGTAGGAGAAAAGACTGACGTGCTTATCTCTGGAACACACAATCACCTTATATTCAAAACTGCCCAGACGGGAAAAACAAGCTAGATATGTGTGTCCCTGTTGCCCACCAAAACACAGTCAAAATGTTCTAAATAAAGTGTCAGAACAAAGACATCTGATGCAAGTTAAGTAAGGGATGTAAAAGAAGGTAATAAAATGAGGCAAAATGGCAGTTCTGTAGGCTTTGTTACGGTCTAGGAGATCCCGAAAACTTTGGTCATACAGCGCTCACACAGAAACTCAGAAAAATGGGGACACAATGAGGTCTTTTCTAAAACCTCTCTAAGAGGAAACTCATCGAGTTCTGTGATGTTCTGTTCCATCTCTGGAATTTGGAAAACTGGGGGACCTTCACACAGAGTTAACATTCAGATAAGGGAAAAGATTAAGTGCAGGGCAAAGAGAGAAATCCCTCAAAGAAAGGCAGGAAATCCTGACTGTAGTGGATCTGTCTTCTCTGAGAAAAAGAGTTGAGAGATTTCATACACCAGTTTTAGGAGACGATCCCTCAAGGCTAGGGTTATAGTGTGGCTTGTTTTGTTCTTTTTTTCCGAAGTTTTTGGTTTTACATATTTTTGGGGGGGGGGGACGGTTAATTTTCTCATTCTCATCTTGACTCCTAGCATGCAATTAATGGTGCATCTGTTACCAGCGCTGTGGGAACAGCACTCTCATCTCAGAGTACACTGTGCAATAGAACCAGGAGTAGGGGGACTTCCCTGGGGTCCAGTGGTTAAGACTTCCCTTTCCATTGCACGAGGTGCTAGTTCAATCCGTGGTTGGAGAACATGTCTTGTGGCCAAAAAACTAAAACATAAATCAGAAGCAATATTGCAACAAATTCAGTAAAGACTTTAAAAATGGTCCACACCAAAAAAATATTAAAAAACAACAGCAAACAACCAAAAACTGGAAGTAGGAGCACATACTTAGGATGGATCAGAGATGTTGGTTGTTTCTCTGAGAGCTGCATCTGACTGCCAAGCTGTTCCCATTAGCCAGAGGGAACAGCCAAAATCATCCTGTAGATTAACTGTGATCCCCACTGCCATTTTTTCTTCCTGCCTCCTCCCCTCGGCCACCACACACGCGGACAGAAAAGTGTTCCACGTTCAGTCAGCTCCCGGTAAGAAGCTAAAATGCTATTCTTTTTTTTTTCTTTGAGCAAGAAGTGAGCAGAGAGAGAGGAAAAAAAAAAAAAACAACAACAAATTTAATTGCTGCTTGGAGAGTAAAGTGAATGGGTGATCTAATATCCACACTCCAACTCATGGCACATGAACCAAAAGAACTCCCTTTTGCTTTGTGGGCAGCTCATCTGCCTCAGTCTGGAAGGATAAAGAAGTTAAAATTCCTTTTGCTTAATATTTATATTATTTGTCCTCTGTTTTTAGAGCAGATATGTTATTTTTAGAAAGAAATGGGAGAGATCAGGAAATAAGAATTCTGAAATTCAACAAGATTTTCTTGAAAGTCATATAATAAACTGGACTTTTTTTTTGGTTTGATTCTAGGGTTAAATTGTCTCAAAGACAAATTTTCGGTGGATCACAGCCTTCTCAGACAAAAAAGGGACCTCATTCTTTAAAACAAGACAAAATAGAAGCTTAACTATTTAATCCTTATACTGGGAAATAAGATTTTGACAGTATATTTTTTTCAGAAGTTCTAGAACAAATGCATCTGAGGCTCAAGAAACATGATGGACAACTTCTTATTCATGCTCATTCAAAGAAGCTAGTTTGGTCAGGTCATTTGTTCTGCAGTCAAACAGCTCTGGTTCTGGGACTTAACAATAGTGATCATCAGATTTCAGTTTGCCTGACTCTTGTTGAAATGCAGCTATCTGTACTTCCCATAAAATCATTCAATAAGCAAACCAAGATCTACCTTTGGAGAAGTGCTAATCCTACAACTGCCCCCAATGCACCTGGGAGCATGCCAAACTTACTACAGGACTTGTGAAAGTGCAAACCTTGACAACTTGCATCGGAGTCTGTCAACTGGTGACTCTAAATTCAGAATCACCTGTAAAGCTATTTAAAACATCCTAGGCTTACTCAGACACAACTGAAGTGACTTAGCAGCAGCAGCAGCAGACTTACTAACTATAAGGGGTTGGATGGGGGCTGGGACTTGGTACTTTTATTTTCCCCCAGTGTTTTCTATTTATGTCACTGGAAGTTTGAAAAGCACTGGTATAGGGGTTCTGTTAGCCATGGCCTTGAGTTTGTCAGATGGTAGGTCTCCAAACCATAAGACCACCTGTTTTTCAATCAACAGTGCTTTATTAAGAACCAAAAGGATACATTACATCTTTCATCTCTCTCTGTCCCATTTGGGAGGCTCCAACAGGGTGTTGCATTCACCAGGGCGTAAAGTCCACATGCAAAACAACCACTTGAATGCTACTAAGAGTATTAATTAATTCTCACAACAGAGAAAAATGGGACACTAAATGAAAGTCTCTTAAGTAGGAGGTTAAGAATCAAACAAAGGTAGAATATAAAGAAGAGAAGATCTCTATGAGAGAGAATTAGCATAATTACTGTCACAAAGGGAAAATAATTATCAAAACACAGACTCGATCAATAATGGTTCTGGGAACAACACCTACATTTCCTCGCTCTCCAACCTATTTATTTTATAATTAATAAAAGGTAAATTCATCAATGTTTTTAGGGGCTCCAGAATTTACCCTCCACTGCAGTCCATACTGTCTACCACCTCTAATATTTCAGTCATGAAGTCACTGTCCTACTCTTTTTGCTGATGGCAATTTTACTCCAAATCCTTGTTCCATTAAGTGGGAGGGGTATGGAATACAGAGCTCCCAGGCATGGATCTGATCTGACTCGCCCATAATCTAAAGGTGTGAATTTGGGCAAACCACTTCTTAGCTTGCTAAAGCCTTAGTTTTCTAAACTAAAAGCTGAGATAACTATTATGAGGATTAAATCTGCTTATACATATGGAATTGTTGTGGGGGTTGAATCTAATGATATATATGGAAGTTGGCTTATAACTGCAGAACACTTCAGTTCAGTTCAATTCAGTCGCTCAGTCGTGTCCGACTCTTTGCGACCTCACAAATTGCAGCACGCCAGTGTAAGGTCGGACCCCGGGGACCATAATGGGCCGTCCCTCCACCGGCGGGGGAGGTCTCTAACAGAAGGAGCCTCCCAGGTCCCGGGGACCAATGACCGAGCACTTCGCCGGCTACAGCCGCCACACCCCAGCCACATAGAAGGACCTGTCAGCCCACGACGCCTCGGCCAGCTGACCTATCCGAATCCCCGTCCATCTAGCCTGACCATCCCTCACAATGAGCGTATAAAAGCCACCTGCAACACGGTCCGGACACGGACTTCCTCGACCTGCCTCGTTCGGGTCCGGGATCCCTGCCCGGGAGCACTTCGCCATTAAAAAGCCTGTTAGACACTCTTTTCGGGGTCCTGGTCGTCTTTACCTAACATTTGGCGCCCAACGTGGGGCCCGTTTGAGCCATGTGATGTGGTACCATGGCTCGTGTCCCCACAGTTTGGCTGCTGTAGGGGTGGTGAGGACCACCATGAAAGGCCCAGTCCACCGGGGCTGAAGGGGTCGAGACCCCCATCCCCAAACCCTCCAATGTGCGGAAAACCCCGGATATTCTTTCTCGGTAATCAAACCACCTTATTACAATGTTTTCCACCCAACTGGACTCAGCCTTGCACCCCAGGCTTCCTTACGCCCTATCTGACAATTCTGACACCACAGGCAATGGAAGACCAGATCCAACCAACCCACCACCACCAGAGGGCATTAGCGGCAGCTCCCCTGCTCCCCGGAGGAGGTTTATTCACAGCCTTAGGACTGGGGGCAGTGCACTTTTACTATAAGCTGTCCGCAGACCTCGGTCGAGACCTAGACAAGGTGGCAGACTCCCTAATGGCATTACAGAACCAGATAACCTCTCTGGCGGCAGTGGCTCTCCAAAATCGAAGGGCCCTAGACCTGCTAACAGCTGAAACAGGGGGAACCTGTCAGTTCCTAAGGGAAGACTGTTGTTTTTCTCGTTGATGCCTCGGGTATAGTTCAGAACAAGGTCCGAGAGCTGAGAGAGAGCATCAGACTCGGACAGGCCGAGTCAGACGGTTTCGATTTCTCGGGATGGTGAAAATCATCTTGGGCAAAATGGCTTTTCCCACTTCTTGGACCCCTCGCAGCCTTGTTCCTCAGCCTGTCGATAAGACCTTGTGTTTTTCAGATCATCCTCTGGAGGGTCAGGGAGCTAACCCAAACGGCTACCGGACAGATGTTGATGGTAGCTGCATACTCCAAGCTCCCGGTCCAGAGACCCTGAGGCCCCCTAAAGGTCACTGGAATCCGGCCACGACCACCAGCCCCAGCAACGCCCCAGTTCAGCAGGAAGTAGTCAGAAACGATAACAGCACCCCTTATCCTATCAAAAGGGTCCACCCCGGGGGCCATGATGGGCCGGACCCCGGGGGCCATGATGCGCCGCCCCTTCCCTCCCTCCCTCCCGCCAGCGAGAAGGTCCCTAGCAGAAGGATCCTCCCAGACCCCGGGGACCAATGACAGCACACTTCACCAGCTGCCATGATGAGCTGCCCCTCCTCTCTCCCGCCGGCGAGAAGGTCCCTAACGGAGGGGTCCTCCCAGATCGCGGGGACCAATGACCGCACACTTCGCCAGCTAAAGCTGCCCCACCTCAGCCACACAGAAGGACCTGTCAGCCGTGACGCCTCGGCCGGGTGACCTATCCGAACCCCCACCCATCTAGCCTGACCATCCATCCCTCGCAACTAGTGTATAAAACCCACCTGCAACACGGTCCTAGCACGGACTTCCTCGACCTGCCTCATTCGGGTCCGGGAACCCTGCCCGGGAGCACTTCGCCATTAAAAAGCCTGTTAGACACTCTTTTCGGGGTCCTGGTCGTCTTTACCTAACATTTGGCGCCCAACGTGGACCCGTTTGAGCCATGTGATGTGGTACCATGGCTTGTGTCCCCACAGTTTGGCTGCTGTAGGGGTGGTGAGGACCACCATGAAAGGCCCAGTCCACTGGGGCTGAAGGGGTCGAGATCCCCTATCCCCAAATCCTCCAATGTGTGGAAAACCCGGGATATTCTTTCTCTGTAATCAAACCACCTTATTACAATGTTTTCCACCCAACTGGACTCAGCCTTGCACCCCAGGCTTCCTTACGCCCTATCTGACCATTCTGACACCACAGGCGCCCCTTATCCTATCAAAAGGGTCAAATTGTAATGTCGGACCCCGGGGGCCATGATGGGCTGCCCCTCCCTTCCCTCCCGCCAGCAAGAAGGTCCCTAAGGGAAAGAGCCTCCCAGATGCCAGGGACCAATGACAGCACACTTTGCCGGCTAAAGCCGCCCCACCCCAGCCACATCGAAGGACCTGTCAGCTCACGACACCTCGGCCGGGTGAACTATCCGAACCCCCGTCCATCTAGCCTGACCATCCCTCGCAACGAGCTTATAAAAGCCACCTGCAACACGGTCAGGGTTTGGACTTCCTCGACCTGCCTCGTTTGGTCCAGGAACCCTGCCCGGGAGCGCTCACCATTAAAAAGCCTGTTAGACACTCTTTTCGGGTTCCTGGTCGTCTTTACCTAACAGCCAGGACTCCCTGTCCATTACCAATTCCTGGAGTTCACTCAAACTCAAGTCCATAGCGTCGGTGATGCCATTTAGCCATCTCATCCTCTGTCGTCCCCTTCTCCTCCTGCCTTCAATCCCTCCCAGCATCAGAGTCTTTTCCAGTGAGTCAACTCTTTGCATGAGGTGGCCAGAGTACTGGAGTTTCAGCTTTAGCATCATTCCTTCCAAAGAACTTAGCCAGTGTCAATAAGAAAACACTACTTAATGAAGACCAAACATGAGGTGAAGATGAAAAGATAGGTTCACCAAGCTCTAAAGAGATTGGGGAAGCATCTAGATGATTTTCCACTCTTTTAAACAGCTTTTCTTATTTTATTTTCTCTACCTTGGGTAAAATTAAGCCCCATAAATACCCATTATTAGGGTATTTGCAAATGCCCATAAAGGTAGCAAAGTTACAAAGAGAAAGATGTTGACCATCTTGTTTTTCTACAAGTTTTCGAAACATCCTCATCACTTTCTCTTGCACACAAGTTTCAATGATAATTCTGTTTATGAATTTCTTCTGCAACTAAAAATAAGTACACTGTATTTTTAATGCCTTGACAGGCTTATATACACTCATGAAACTGAAGTGCATGGTAAAACTAAGAAACAAAAATAAAGATGGTGATATCTTTCAAAATCTCCCTATTGAAATACATGGGCAATAAAATGCTATGATTTTAAGAAGGTTCTAGTGCCTGTATGGGCATTACAGGGTTTACAATGATCTCCTGAGTTGTGGGGCAACAGATTTACCACTATATCCCCACTGTATCACTACATTCCTATATCCACTATATCCCAAATATATTATGTTGCCATAATATATCTGCTTGCTTTTACAGCCTCTTCATTTATGCAGAATCAACACTGTCAGTATTTATAATGTTCACTTCTGATTTTTTTCCAAAAAGAATTTGAGGTAGTATGCAACTTTAATAAACAGAGTCAACGAGACAAAGCATATAGAAATATAATTTTGTAGGCCATGACATATCTAAGAGAAGCAAATATGGTTACTGTGAATAAGCAACACAATTAGCTTTGAATGACTTCGTTATATAGCAGAAAGTGGAAATTGTGATAAATTTCATAATGTTAATATGTAAAGAGAAACATAATACTGTTGAAGGAGAAACAAAACATGTTGGATTCAAAAAAAAATTAGAGAAGGAATTTATTATATAGATCTTTATGCAAAGAATCCCAATTATGTATATAAGAAAATATCAAATGTGATACTACAAAAATGTGGAAATGGCCATTTTTATGTGACCCTTGCTAACACCCAGCAATAAATACAGAGTTTAGTTAAAGTTTTAGTGGCCACAGTCAGCTAAAACGGTACAAAAATCAGAAGATTTGATAATACAAATAATATTGGATAAAGCTGTGGGTCATTTTCTCCTTTTCCTTCATGGTATGACTAACCAGGTTTCTTTCTCTATAAGAAACACCAGTAAGATCCCAGGCAACTTTATTCTAGGATCATTTCTACACATCCCATTGATCCATAAAAATTTTAGGTACTATCTTTAATAATGCCTTACTTTTAAAACATGTATTTTGATTTTGGCTTCATAAAATATAACATACTATCTACAGCATACAGAGCAATCAGAGAAAATGAAAACTATTCATCCTTGCAATTCTGTTGACTGGTAAAGGTTTTTTATAGGATTCTATAAACTTTCCTTCTGGAACTAGGTTTTCTTTGACTATGAGAACAAAACTAGTGGAGGTGATGGAATTCCAGTGGAGCTATCTCAAATCCTGAGAGATGATGCTGTGAAAGTGCTGCACTCAATATGCCAGCAAATTTGGAAAACTCAGCAGTGGCCACAGGACTGGAAAAGATCAGTTTTCATTCCAATCCCAAAGAAAGGCAATGCCAGGGAATGCTCAAACTACTGCACGGTTGCACTCANCTGATGCTGGGAGGGATTGGGGGCAGGAGGAGAAGGGCACGACAAAGGATGAGATGGCTGGATGGCATCACCAATTTGATGGACATGAGTTTGAGTAAACTCTGGGAGTTGGTGATGGACAGAGAGGCCTGGCATGCTGCGATTCATGGGTTTGCAAAGAGTCAGATTTGACTGAGCGACTGAACTGACTGACTGAATAATAGGAATTATCAAATTTTTGAAAAATAAGTTTGATTGCTTTATAACAAACAAAAATGATTTCAAGGTACAATAATTGAAAGATCTGCAAAGAAGGCCATTTTTAAAAACTACTTTTCACAATTAGTATATGACATTAAATATAGCATATATCATTAAATTGTCCTTTATATATGTGAAAAACATTTTTGTTTACAAAGTAGAATCATAACAAAATATGATCTTTTAACTTGTTTCTATCACTTAAGAAAATACATGGTATTTCCTTCACATTAACAGTGTTCTATAAAACACATAAATTTATACCTGGGTTTGTAATTGAGCCATAAGATACAACAATAAATTTGATAAACTTAATATATCTAAAAGTAAGTTATGTTCTCCCCCCAAATTAGTCTTCTCTTCCAATTTTCCTATTTCATTACACAGAACTATTCTTTTACCAGTTTTGCAGGAAAGAAACATCAGAGTCACATTTCACTCCTTCCTTTCCTTCATATCTTAAGTTCCATCAGTCAAAAATCCTGTTACTTAACATCTTTCACACATAATGCCCACTTGTTTTATCTTCTATTTCTTCTGCAATGTCATGAATCTAGGCTTTTTTGTTCTCACTTTGGACTCTTAAGAAAAGCCTCTACCATCTTTTGTTCCTGCACTGAATTCATCGACTTTTCACTGCTGAAAATACTTTAGTAACTTTCTACTTCTCTCAGGATGAATTGCCCTGAATTTTCCACTTCTTAATCTCTTCTTCCCCCATGGGTAGTCTTCATCCCCACCACTCAAATTCTAGGTCCTGGGAGCAGTCACCTTATAGGTACAGGAAAGGAAGGAAATCAGTACAGCAAGTCCCCTACATATGAACCCATTCTATTCTAAGAGAGTGTTTGTAAGTGTAATTTGATCATAAATTCAACACAGTTAGCCTAGGTACCCAACTAACATAACCAGCTATATAGTATTGTACTGCCATAGGTTTATAATACTTTTCACACTAATAATACGTAAAAACCCAAAAACTATTTTTAATCTTAGAGTACAGTTCCTTGAAAAGTACAGTAGTACAGTCCAACAGCTGGCACACAGGGATTGGCATCAAGTGAGCAGGCAAGAAGAGTTACTGATTGGAGGAGGGGCAGGAGATGGGAGACGGTAGAGCTGAAGGGTCGTCAGCAATAGCAGATGGAGGGCAAGCTGAAGTTTCACCCACACCTGCTGTTACTGGAATGAACATCTGCATCTTTGAAAGTTTGCAACTTGAAGGTTTACATGTAGGGGACTTACTGTATTTACTGTTGGAGACCCACACAACATCAGCAATATTTCAAGACATGAAAATTTTGTCTGTAGACATCTCCCCTTCTGCAACTTCCTTTCTGTTATCTTCCAGGAACCACTGCTGCTGCTGCTGCTAAGATGCTTCAGTCGTGTCCAACTCTGTGTGACCCCATGGATGGCAGCCCATCAGGCTCTTCTGTCTCTGGGATTCTCAGGCAAGAAAACTGTAGTGGGTTGCCCTTTCTTTCTCCAATGCATGCATGCATGCTAAGTCGCTTTAGTCGTGTCTGACTCAGTGCAATCCTATGGATAGCAGCCCACCAGGCTCCTCTGTCCACGGGATTCTCTAGGCAAGAATACTGGAGTGGGTTGCCATGTCCTTCTCTACCAGGAACCACTGGCTGCCCCCAAGTTCACCCAGCACCTTTCTTTGAAAATTAGGGAAGGAAGACACTTCACTCTCTTCCAGGCTCCACAGTGACAATTCAAGCTCTCAGCATAGCTGGCTTCAGCTTCAATGTTAGAAGGAAAGATATCAGTCTTTAATTCTCATAGTTCTGATTAACAATAATATATTCCTACCGGTTACATCTCAGGTAGTAAAAGACAAGATGTAAAAGCTTTCAGGCAATTGTTGTCTGGCTTGGAGTTGGGGAGTGAGAAGAGACAGGCTTGCAACCTTTGTCTTAAAGACTTGCAGGGAACAGGACAGCTGTGTCTAAGTATGAGATTTTGAAAGATGAGGACTGTGTTCTGCTTCGATTTTTTCAATAACTCTAAGTGTTCCATTAAGGGGAGAATGGTGAATTCTAAACTGCATTAAACCCTGAACTGACCACAGTAGGAATTGCGTGGGCAGTGTCTTGGCAACATTTCCCTCACTGACTGTGTGCCTTTCCCTCTGTTGACCAAGGATGCTTTACGGACCTTAAGAAGGTCAGAGAAAGAGATTTTAGAACCTGTCAGAGGGTGATATTCCAATCGTGGCTTTGTCTGGCTATTGCCAGAGGAAAGTTCGACATTGCCCTGAAACCACCAGTCTTACCCCCATTCCCACATGGCAGGAGCTGAGGTCTCTCACTCACCCAGGCCCTTCTCACAGTACTGCTGCCTGCTTGTCTCCCCCAATCAAGAGCACCCTGGCTAACTATAGCATCATGGATCCAAAAGCTGTCCATCTGAAACTGCTCCTGGTAAATGAGTATTTACACTTGTAGCAGAGACACAAAGCCTCACATTATTTGCTTCTTCCTGCAGTTGCGATTTTCTTGGCATGCGCCATTTCACCTCTTTGCATGATCTGGGAGCCTTGGCACATGCCAGAGGTAGCAGCCTTCCAGTTCTCACACTCCATGGTTGCCAACAGGAAATATCATGCGTCTTTCCGGTGCACTAATTAGCTCCGTGATGCAAGGTAGACGGCAGCATTTCCTACTGAAGACAATGCTCTCTTAAGGAGAGATTTTTTTTCCACTGAGTTGGCACAAAGCTGCTTTCAAATTTTCTGTGTTTACTGGTGCAGAAAGAACTATCAAACGGTCTTAAGCCTGAGTTAGTCATTTGAGTTATTTACCTACATTTCTTTGTGTTTCTCTGGCAGTAAATTCTCTTTGATTTCACAAATAGAAGGTTTAAGTTTATTCCTAAAGGAAAGTTTGTAGGATAAGAGGGGATTTAACTTGGTGGAGAGTAGACATGCAAATATGCTGCATATATATAAACTATGACATGTATACATGTCATGTACAAATATACATATATTTACATGACTTAATTATCAGAGTGTTAAATTGCTTTCATATTTGTCTAATAAAACTTAAATTATCTATAATATAAATTAGGATATAATATTTTGGTTTATATATACAACAGTGGTTGACAGAAGGTGCATTAATGAGAAAAGTCAATCTAATGAACTGGCACACATGCTATATAAGGTGTATAAAAAACGCGGAGGTATTCTCTAACCCATTCGTATGTGAAAAGCTAAGTGAAAAAACTAAAAGATTGAAATGAATAGAACTCAGACCACTATGAGATTGAAAGTAGAGTCATATCATAATTGGGTATCTTTTTTTTTTACACTGAAATTAACCAGACACTCAAGCTAATAATGAAAATTAGCACTGAAAAGAAGTAGAATTATAAAAGACTTGGGAAGTTATCAACTTCAAGCCTGCTTCAGTGGGGCAACCTAACTATTATGTAATTGCATAGGATTGTTAAGTGTGAAATTTATTATTTTTTTGAACTAAGTGCAGTAATCTTAATATCTATTTATAGGGAATACATACATGTTATTTCACTCTATACTCAGATTTTGGCAAAAATTAGTAAATATGACTATTAATAAAGTCGTGCCAAGAAGTTATAGTAGAAGCACTGCCAATCACCATGTAAAGATTCAAGGATAATTTTACTGTTACAGTTCAAAAAAATAACAGGCTAGAAAAACAAGAGATGATGTTAAAAGCAAAGCATATTCTCAATATCTGAGAGGACAGAACAAAGATTTACAGAAATTATATTTCTGAATGTTGCTAATGTCTTGTCTATATTCCCACTGTGATTGCTAATGAACAAAAATGTCTTATCTCCAAGCATTTTTTAGGATAAAATAGATGGCCTAACCTCTTCTGGCTCACTGCTCCTTGTTTTTCCTTTTTTATACCTGGAGGCAGTGATCAGGAATGTTGTGGTTGTCTGAGTACATTCCTAAGAAGCTCAGGCCAGAAAAAAGCAGAGAGGGTCCTGGCATGTATTCTGCTGATAGATTTGAGCTTAGTCACTTCTGGGGAATAAGATGTTAATGATCCGGGGTGCTTGTCTGGTCTAACCTTTATTCCTGTGTAAAGCAAGACCAGTATTGACCCTTCCTAACCCCAAAAGAAATTCAGAAAAGAACAAACAGAAATGTTTGACTTCACTCAATATAGCTCAAAAATGCTAGTTGTCCAAACTTGTGATTGCCAAGGGTGGGAGGATGGGGGGAGGAAGGAATGGGAGTTTGGGATTAGCAGACGCAAATTATTATATACAGGATGGATAAACAACAAGGTATTACTGTATAGCACAGGAAACTATATTCAATGTCCTTGACAAACCATAACGGAAAACCATATGAAAAAGAATGTATATATCTGTATGACTCACTGTACTGTATGGCAGAAATTAACACAGCATTGTAAGTCAACTGTACATCAATAAACATTATTTTTAAATTCTAGTTCTCAAGAATTTCAATCAGTGAACTCTAACTCCTTTGTGTAGTAACAGACAGAATACTCCAAAGATAGATGCTTGGGAAAAGAATATTAAAAAGGATGTATACATGTGTAAAACTGAGTCACTTGATGTACAGAAGAGATTGGCACAACAATGTAAATCAGCTACACTTCGATTTTTAAAAATAACAAAAGTAAAATAGAAACACACATATTTGAATAACCTGAGTACCTGAGTTATCCTCCAAAATTAAAATGAAACTAACAAGAAGAACAAAAAAAGATAGATGCTTGATTTTCTCTTGAAACAATCCCCAAGATTGTAGAATTGTTTAACATTTTATACCCTTGAGTGTTATTTCACTTTATATAATGGGTGTTCTTGCTCTTGGGGTAGAACTAATGCATTCATAAAGAAAGAATGCTTACAATTCAATTCATTGCCACCAACGTGTGAGTCTCTGACTTCTGAATGGATTAAGCACTTCTGCGTAGCTGAGAACATGTTCCAGGGCTCGTGAGCATGTTCACCAGACCTGGCTCTGGGAGACGCAACCCTATGAGGGAAACACTCCCACAGCTGGAATTCAGGAAATGTGTGCCTTTTGTCTGAATGGCTCAGTTCAAGAAAACTGCAGCATAAAAGGCGAAAGGAAGTAACAACCCTTGACAGACGTCCCCACAAGTACTAACAGTAACACTCTGCACATTCCAGAATATTCACCCAGGATCCTATTTTCTAAAGCGATGAAAAACAAGTGTGCCAGGTGACCCCGAGTTGCTGCATGGACATTTGTAAGACACATTTCATTTCTCTGCTGTGATACAAAGGGAGAATAAGCAGAATTCAGCACTCTCTAGTTACTGGTTATTGTTCTACGTTTACGAACTTCCTTCTGCATTTGTTGTGAAGTCAAAACAACTTGACAGTTTGAAAGGGAAAATTTATTTCCCACAAAATGCAATCAGATGACAAAAAAAAATTGCATGCAAAATTATTTTCCCAGTTTTCATGCTTGCTGTCCTATGACTCTTCCATCAGAAAAATTTTATAATTAAATGGCGTGTCCCATGAAAACAGGAATGGACCAAAACCAAAAGCACTTTTTATCACCCAAGAGAAGACAAACTTCCAAAAAGTTATTCTCAATAGTTTCACGTAATGATTTGAAATATTAGAAAGAAGTGACAGAATCAGAAATCAATTGTTCCCAACTTTACCCAAGAGATAAGTTCAAATGCTGGAAAAGGACAAGTCTATTGAAGTCATGTGTTCTTGAATTTTCATCTTGAAATATGTATTGAAATAAAAAACTGAGAGTGCACAAACTGAGAATAATAGCTACCCAGAATTTCTGCCAATGAGAACACATATACGTAGCAAGTCATTCACAGTCTCCAGAAAATGAATAATGAATTGGTGGCATATTTCTATGCCAATTTGAGTAATAGATGTTCTAGGTTTAAAATAGCAATGTGCTGTCTGAAGGAGAAAAAATAGCCTTAACTTATTTCTCATTAAGAGCCTGAAATACTGAGCACCAGTTGGCTAAATCAACTCTAACATTTAGCAACTCACTATGGAAAATGGGAGTAAGAAGTCAAATGTTTCATTCTTCATTTTACCTTAGTGAACTTTTGTATGTGGATTCTCCACCGAAGCAGTAAGGAACCTAGAGTCATATCTTCAATTCTTTTAAAAATGAATTAACTTATTTTTATTTATTTGGCTTAGTTGCAGCATGTGGGATCTAGTTCCCTGACCAGGGATCGAACGCAGGCCCCCTGCACTGGGAGCACAGACTCTTAGCCACTGGACCACCAGGGAAGTCCCCCTATCTTCAATTTTCAATGCAACAGGCCACTGAAAAGATTCACACCAATATTTTGTTTATTTGCAAAGAGAAGTAAAATTTATAGAATCTGAAAACTAGAGAGAGAGAGACAAACTACAGAAGGAGAAATATCACAAACCAGGTGAGCAGAAAAGAAAGAAAAATGGGGGTGGGGGAGACCAAGAGGTAGGAAATGGACTATTTCTTAAATCACTGTGAAAACTCTTAAAATCTTTTGAAAATGTCACCTTAATCACACTTCCCTATCTTGAGTTTTTAGACCCCATGCTGCTCTGAAATGCATTCTACTTTGATATCTCATCACTTTTTATATTTACACTGTGGTACTTCTAGCTCTTCTGCATTAGAGAAGGTGCTTTGTTATCCATGTTTATCTCCATTTGTTTAATGGCTGAATTTAACAGAGATGGGCACAAGGATTGGCTGAGATATTGTGTGTGAAAACACAGAGCCCAGAGCTTCACAATATCATGTTTATAATCTCCAGGGCCTGCTTTTCCACTTCTCCTCTACCTTGGGGAAAGCCAGGTAGAGAAGCCTAAAACCATTTGCCCTAACTGCCACCTGGTGGCCCCATAAAATAGTTTTAGAAGTCCTGGGCAAAACAGGGGTAGAAGAGGTGATACCTGTTAGGAGGGACATGATGTTGAGATCACAAGAGACCATTTTTCTTCTGTGCAAAAAGGGACAGAGTGCTACTAGACATGCTGCTTCTAGGTAGGAGAAAAATATTTAAACAAAGAGTTGCAGCCTGATGTGTAATAACTGCTTTGTTTACTTGCTAGTGAAAATCATTGGAAGGACTGATGCTGAGGCTGAAACTCCAACACTTTGGCCACCTCATACGAAGAGCTGACTCATTGAAAAAGACCCTGATGCTGGGAAAGATCGAGGGCAGGAGGAGAAGGGGATGCAAATAGTTTGGGTAAACTCCAGGAGCTGGTGATGGACAGGGAGGCCTGGCGTGCTGCAATTCATGGGGTCGCGAAGAGTCGGACATGACTGAGCAACTGAACTGAACTGAACTGAACTGAATGAAAAACTCTCTGACAATTAATTCTAGGGAAGTAACAGGTTTTGTGTTCATTGGAAGAAAATGTTCATGGGGCAATGTCATTTCCAGTGTTCCCATGTGTCACGTGCTCCCAAACTAAACCGCCATCTTAAAGAGTGCTCTTCGGGTTGGAAAATTTTCCGTCGTTTCTGCTTGCTTCAGGGACGCACAACACTTTTTATGGTTACAGTACTGAGAGTTTTAAAGGATAACACCTGTTTGATCTTTATCAGAACTCTTAGAAATACCAGAATTTGCTCATCACTGCTACCTGGGAGCTCAACACAGCAAACCTGGCACATTATAAGTATTTAATGCATGTGTGCTAACTCGCTTCAGGCTGACTCTTGGCGCCCCTATAGACTGCAGGCTGCCAGGCTCCCCCGTCCATGGGATTCTCCAGGCAAGAATATCGGAGCGGGTCGCCCTTTCCTCCGTGATTATGAAGATCATGCAACTAGCAAATGTCAATGTCAGAGTTAAAACTGACCCCTTCTGACAGCCTGTAGGACTCTTTCCATTGAATTGAAGTCTGATGTCTGCTAGTAAGATTATTCCAAGCACTCATTCGTCTGTCTACAGAGCAATGACAGAACTTCACAATGACGTGTGCCATCCTTATTTAAATTCCACACTTCTGGTGGACTTCAATGACTTTTCTATAAGATCCAACTGGTTTAAGTGAATGTACCACATAAGCCTAACCCACTCGGGATTGTCAACTGTATCATCTGAAATGGGAAGCTGGACTTAAAAAGCTTCCCACAGTAAGATTTGATCTCAGATAGCTCTAAGAAAAGGGATTTATTTCCCAAAGGAGGAAATTAGTCCGTGAGGTTCCTGGGGGAGACTCCACTATGCTTCTTACACTCATATGAATCAACAAATCTCCCAATTTGTTTGATTCATTCAGCCACTTGATTGTGATTAAGATCCTGAAATATTGAAGTGACTTTAGACACAGAAAAAAGATCACACTGGACATTTTTAGGGGCAAATCTTTCATCACTTTCTTTCCTGTTTCTTTTTTACGGTTCTAGATTTTCTCTCAACTTCTTCCATTGACTCAGAGAATTTTGGTCTTGCAAAGAAAGCACTTCAGCAGACCTTTATGTTAATCATCTTATTTCCCTGTTAACGGGGGGTTGGGGGGGGGTGGTTACGGAAGTCGAGCTTGGAGAAGGTCCCGTGCTGCTCAAGAATGAAGCCGAGCAGCATAGATTCCAGTGCCCCTGCCTTCCTGGCCACTGAGTTCTGCATCTTATTTTTCTCTCTATTCTGTTTCCTTTTTTTTTCTCTCACTTTGTGCATCGGGTCCCTCTTACTCAGAGAAAGCTGTTGCTTATTTTTCCTGTCACTTGGGTTGGTTAATAGTCAGAATCTCCTACCACCAGCCTCCTCTCCCTTGCCTCCTTTAAATCCAGTAACTTCTCTCGCTCTCTCAAGGCTTCCTCAAGGCCTCTACGAACTGCGGTCACTAGAGGGCAACATGATCACAGACAAGAATGGCCTCTGAAGCAGGAGAAAGCAAGTCCAAACACACAAACGTAGCCGTGAATCAGATACGCATCGCTATTTACAAAAGCATGTCCGCTTACACAGGCTTTTTTCACCTCACCAAGTATCACTGTCTCTGTCTTCAACAAAAGAAGGAAACCAAGGTTCAGACGGACTGACATACCCAAGGTCACAGAAATAGCAAAAGACCTCCTCCTATTGAATGGCACATCCCAGAAGATGTTAGCGTAAAACTTGAAAATGCACTTCTATTTCTCCAAGATTTCAACCTAAGAGTAGTCAGGTATTATATCTCTGAAATGTAACCAAATGGAACCCCAGAGTTATTTCATATTACTAAAAGACAAAGTAGCAGCTATAGCTTACATGCTAATTTCCAGTTCGAGAGTTACCATTTTAAGGAAGTGGGTTTCTTTAAACATTTTTAAATTGCCCTTTATTAATATCTTGCCCAATAATCAGAAATCTGATTATTTTCCCCAAGAATTGCCTGGTGTTTTCTAGTTATGCTTGTTTTTTTCTTTAATATGACTTTTTTTTTAACAAAACAAATGCACACTATTTTGTCCCATTTTCTCCCATCTATGTGAAGTAAAGAAAAGCAGGTAATGCCACCTTTTCCCAGTATAAAATATCTGATCTTTGAGAGACAGCCACAGTTTTTCTTCTCCCTGTTATTAACTGAGTGCCTTGAACACACGCTGTTCTCAAACCCATAATGTTGCTTGTTTGCTTGGTACCGTCACTGGCAAAACAGAAATAGATCTATTTATAACAAGCAGGTCTGCAAAGCCTTGTTTTGCCTATTTTCTCCAGCCATTCTGAGATTTCTATCTCCTCCTTTTTGACAGGGCAGTTCCCTCCAAGTGGGAATACCTGGGACTTGCCTGGTAAAGGCAGATGAGAAGCCTGTTTCCAGGGAGCCAGACAAAACCAGGGCCAGGGGTGACTGTGGTAGAAACCATGGAGGAAACGAAAAGGCTGAGAAGGGACGGGGGATAACCAAAGGTTTCCACTGCTAAGAGGCAAACGGTGAAATTCAAAATTTGAAAAGAGGCGAGCCCTGGGCTGGCTCAACGGTTTTGAGAAAGAGGGACTTGCTTTAATATGGCTGAAGGAGACAGCAGGGAAAATAGGACTTAGAGTGGGTCAAAATGTCTTTATCCTTTCTGTTTCGAGAAGTTAGAGTTTGAAAGATTCATTTCGCAAATGAAACCTTAGGTGTGATGATAATGCTCGTTAACACTTATATGCAGATTTTTATAAATGTTAATAGCTTTACAGTTACTCTTCCTCATCTCATTCCTAATAGGCCGGAATGGAAGGAGTTAAGAAACCAAAGGATTAAGTTCAAAAAAGCCTTGAAGAGCTCCTGTATGTGTCTTCATTTTTATCTTTCTTTAAATACATTTTTACATAGAGCTGACAAATTGCAATAACGTGAAGTCAGTAGCATTGGCCTTTATTTCCAGACAAACCTTACTGGAGGCTCTTGTATGCAGATTTTATTGAAAAGACAAATACATTTATGAATGTCTTCTTGTTTGTGGCCTAAAAACAGGGTGTGTGTATGTTTCCCTTATAGATACACAATTTAACTGTGAATATGTGAAGAGGATGCCTACCGAATGGGGAAAAAGGACAAATGTATTTTGGTAACAAAAATCTGAATGACAGGTATAGAACAGTAAATGATATGTACCCTCTAAATGTAGCAAAACAATAAATACTGTAGAGAACAAAAAAAAAATATAAACATGCATGTTCAAATGTTTTTCCTTTAAGACCAATTTCTTCAAATAATATGACCCCTTTCCTAGCAGTACTAACACAATAGAGTGATTCATGGACTCAACATTTAGCGTGCAAGGACCACAAAAACTAATAACGAGTATCCAGTAATCAGCACTCCATCAATATATGTTGTAATCATAGCCTCATTTTTGCTCAGAGCAAAGAAAACAGAGATTGTTATTCCCTAAGCCTTTGCTATTTTTACTGTGACTTACTCCCTAGAAACAACGGGCCACCAAAACTGTAATTATCTGCAGTTCTTGAATAGAGATCAGATCTCCAAGAATATCTACTTTTAGCTGAAGTGCTCCACTTCAACATTACTAAAGCTTGTATTGTATTATTATCATTATTTTTGCCATGATGCTGACCAGGTGAGGCAAACATATTTAGAGACGACAAGATCTTTCAAGGGCAATTCTTTGTTCATATTTTCAATCCTCTACCCAGAGGTTAACCCTCTGTAGGAGCGGGGAAAAGGCAGCAGGTCCCGTCAAGCCAGGTAAAGCCTTATTTCACCTACCACCCATGGAATGACAAAATGCATGCTAGCTAGACAGCACACAGCTGTCCGTCTCTACGGAGCCACAGCTCATCGGAGAACCGCATCCCAGTTTTCGGCAGAAGCCACAATGCAGTGAACAATATAGAGAGAAGAAACATTCATTACCTTTATTTTTAAAAGTGGTTAACAAAAGCATTTCATTTCTTTTTTCATGCATCCAAAGAGGGTAGGTTACAACTCCGTGGGAGGGTTGGCTGCTGCGCTGCCCCTGTAGGCTAGCACTCTTTTATAGATGTCTCATCTGTTTTTTTTTTCTTTTTAATCACGAATTGAGACTCTATTAAAATAAACTGTGCTTTTTCAGACTGTGATGAATTGCATTTTTTGGGGGGTGGCCTTTGTAATTCTTTATGGTGAAAACCCCCAGGTTTCCAGCATCTAGAGCCAACCATGATTGGCTCCACCCTAGGGACGTCCTGGGATTCCCTCCCAGCTAGAAGCAGTGACGTCACGGGCCAGCATCTTCTCTGCGCTGGGTTGGAGCCGGGGAGGCCGGCGGAGGAGATCCGGGAGGGGCGTGGCTGGGAGTTTCCAGGGAAACACTGCAGCAGATGGCCTGTCTGGCCGAGCAACAGTGTCACATCTGCAGCGCGGCTGATGGGAGGGCTATTTTTGGAAAATCTCTGCTCTCTCATGTCCAGCAAGTTCTGCTATTTTTTTCCCCCTCTTTAATCAACGCTTTAGTTTCTCCCCAGCTTCTTTTATTTCTGGAAATGAGGTTTCTATTTTTATTACAAGGACACGATCCGAAGGATCTCAAGCCACTAAACCCATCTTTATACCCTCCGTGCGCTCGCTTTTCTTTCTAGTTTCTCCCCCCATCTCTCTGCGCGTCACATCACGCATTCTGTCAAGGTGGTCTGTGGAATACAAGGACAAATGTTGCTAAGGCAACAGGCTTGCAAACCCGTCTGCAGAAGCAGATGCTTTATAACCTGGGGTTTCCCTCATTTGCATTTAAAGGCTCCAAGGCAACAGCCTCAAAGCAAGCCAAGTCCTTGAAGCTAAAATGAGAGAACTTTTTTTTTTTTTAACTGTCGCTTGATGTCATTGAGCAGCTAGTCCTGCAAGGTTAAGTGCAGGGAAAATATCAGGGGCTAATAATTCCCACTGCGGGGGTAGGAGAGTTGATGCAGTTGAAAGAACCTCCTACTCAACACTTCCTCATCTTAAACCCTGTGAGGAATCCCCTTGTCTTTTATTCCCCCCTCCCAGGATTGCCCTTCATAGCCTTCTCAAAGGTTAAACTTCTGGCAACCCGGGGTGTATCTTTCCTTGGTGATTTCATGATGATCTAGAAAGCTTCGCTGTGCATTCGCCCCTGGCAACACTCAGATTTGAAGCAAGTGGGCAAATCCCATAGGCTAAGCGAAATTTAGAAATTTTGGTACCATTTTTGAATTTTCTTTTTTCTTATTTTTATTGGAGTATAGTTGCTTTACAATATTGTGTTAGTTTCTGCTGCTCAGCAAAGCGAATCAGCTGTATGTATACACATATCCCCTCTTTGCTGGATTTCCTTCCCATTTGGGTCACCACAGAGCAGAGGAGAGCTCTCTGTGCTATACACCAGGTTCTCACTAGTTACCTATTTTATACCTAGTAGTGTATATATGTCAATCGCAATCTTCAAGTTTATCCCACCCACCCTGCCCCTTTGGAGTCCATATCTTTGTTCTCTGCATCTGTGTCTCTGTTTCTGCCTTGCAAATAAGTTCATCTGCGTCTTTTTTCTAGATTCCAGATATATGCATTAATATAGGATTTTTTTTTTCTTTCTGACTTACTTCACTCCTTATGACAGTCTCTAGGTCTGGCTTTGACAACCAGAAATACCTTTGGAGGATCTCATCACTGCATGTGACACAACGCAGATGTAATTTCAAGAACAGACTACAGTAACCAAGAAGCAGAAACTGTACTTTGCCCACTTCTTTACAAGAAGGATCGGACTGTAATTCTTTTAAATGAAACATATTAAGTATTTGTCAGTGTATCAGCTCCATCATAAAGGGCTCCCAAATGTGTATGAACAGAACTGGAAAACAGATGTCTGTAACCCAGGCAAAAAGGCAGATTCATAAATGTTTTAATAATCACATGAACTGCAAACTGGATGATGTATGACTGTGAGGAGAGAAATATAAGAGCAAGAAATGACAGGGTTTTTGATGAGGGCATCCATTCTTGGTGGAATATTTCAGTAAGTTTTGAAATAATTTTTTTTTTCAATGAGCTGCTTCTTTGTTCCTAAAAACCAAGAGGCATATTTCTTTGTTTTCCTGACAAAGCTCATAAAATTCCATCATATGAAGGATCAGATAAAGGAGAGAAGAGAGCTATTTTAGGTGTCTGAGATAGTGTTTATTCTCAGATGGTAACATTTTCTGACCTTCAGGATAATGAAAGTCAACTATTGCATCATGTAACTAACTTAGACATAAATTCCTAAATTACAACAAATACAAGTTTAAACACAATTAGAAATCATGACTTCTATCAGATCCACCAAAATTTAACAGATCTTTGAAATCCTATTGAGTCACAGAAATCCTTCTGAATCACTTAACAGAAAAAGTTGTTACCTGTTTACTCATATTACCAATTTTTTAATAAAAGAATCTGCCAGAAAGTATATATTCAGTGAATGTCTCCTGATTCTGAATCTGTCATTCTCAAGGATGCTGACATGTACTCCTATTATGAATAAGGACCTTGAAGACCAAGGGGAGTCCTGCCCTTCTTCCCTGGAATAAGTGAAGAATGGTTATTGATTCTGTGCCCAAAGCAGCTCAGGCTGATTCTGCATCCTTTAACCTCTAAATATTGTCAAAGACAGGCCTCAAATAATGCGCTACTTGATAGACACAACCAAAAAGTGACTCACAGAAACTTGGCATTTAAAAGGACCATAGCAGTCATCCGATTCAGCACCTTCATTTTACAGACAAGGACAGTGCAGGCCACAGGAAAAAAAAAAAAAAAAACACCTGCTTCTCTGGAAGCCAGGGAAGGATAAGCTTTACTAACTGTCATCTCTCATGGATGGAGAGAGGCAAGACTGGCAGCCCCACACAATACAGCCTATGATTCTCGGTAGCCTGCCAATCAGAGCTAGACTTGTCAGGGTGACCATCAGTGTACAGAGCTCATTTGGGGTAGCTTCCTAAGCGGGTCTTGGACTGAAAACAAGGGTGATGAACACACCCTCGGAGCTCCTCAGGCCCAATCTTCAAGTTCTGATGCCGAGTTCTGCTTATCCCTCCAACTATTTCAACTTGTTGTTCTCATCACTTCTGGTTCTGTCCTATTGGACCCAATTCAGTTTTTACACCGCTCACAGTCCCCTATATGTCTGGGTTTCCAAATACTCAACCAGAATTCAATTTCTCAAGTATCATCTTAACTGCATCATTCTTTTGCTCAGGAACTTAAATTAACTCGTGTTGAAGACAATAGCCAGTAATTTTCAAACGTGGTTAGCAAGGAGTGGGTGAGGTATGCAGGAAAAACTGGAGTCCTGACTTCAACACACACAGATTTTGACTTAAAGTGAAGTCGCTCAGTCATGTCCGACTCTTTGGGACCCCATGGACTGCAGCCTACCAGGCTCCTCTGTCCATCGGATTTTCCAGGCAACAGTACTGGAGTGGATTGCCATTTCCTTCTCCAGGGGATCTTCCCAGCCCAGGGATCAAACCCAGGTCTCCCACATTGTGGACAGACGCTTTACCATCTGAGCCACCAGGGAAGTCCTGATTATAACTTAAGCTCTATTTCATTGTCTACAAAAGCTGTCATTCTATACATGCTGTATTTTTTTTTTTTTAATAGCAGTAGGGATCATGTTTGACATGACTTTACGTAACTAGGATTCAGTTTAGAGACTGTTATATGCTAAAGGTATACTTCTCTCATAGCTCAGTTGGTAAAGGATCCTCCTGCAACACAGGAGAACCCAGTTCAATTCTTGGGTTGGGAAGATCCCCTGGAGAAGGGATAGGCTACCCACTCCAGTACTCTTGAGCTTCCCTTGTGGCTCAGCTGGTAAAGAATCCACCTGCAATGCGGGAGACCTAGGTTCGATCCCTGGGTTGGGAAAATACCCTGGAGAAGGGAAAGGCTATCCACTCCAGTATTCTGGCCTGGAGAATTCCATGGACTGTGTAGTCCATGGGGTTGCAAAGAGTCAGACACGACTGAGTGACTTTCAGTTTCACACTAGAATATAAACTCCATGAGAGCAGGATCATTGCCTATTTTGTCCAGTGATGTAGTATGGATGTTTAGATCACTGCTGCATACAGTTTCAGTTCAATTCAGTTCAGTCGCTCAGTCGTGTCTAACTCTTTGCAACCCCATGAATCACAGCACGTCAGGCCTCCCTGTCCATCACCAACTCCCAGGGTTCACTCAGACTCACATCCATTGAGTCAGTGATGCCATCCAGTCATCTCATCCTCTGTCATCCAGGTAGTCAATAAGTATTTCTAGAACTGTAGGTTGAGTTAAAACAATAAATGAATAAACCAATAAATATGGGAAAGTTTTTGGCACAGAGGCATTCTTCATTATTGACAATTTCTCCCATCTTCAGATCTGGTTTCTTCCTACAACTAGTTTAAAAATAGTTAAGCTTTTTCATTCATTTCTTTAAAATAAGAGTATTACAATAAGAGCATCCTATTCACAAAAGGATAGAAATTACAACATCAACTACAGCTTCAAGTAGTTCTTGGCTTTCTTTATTCGAAGTAATTTCTGTTAGCTAGACCAAATAAATCTAAGAATGTCACTGAAAAATACTTTAATAAGTTATATGCAGAGTTTTCTTGGTGAGTGCTAAAGTTACAGCTTCACACACATTGGTAAGACTTTTTGAACTAAACAGCTATGGATTTAGCCAAGACAACTAAGCTCCCTGAATCTTAGTTTTTCTCATCTAATTATATTTTGCCAGCTCAGTAAATTAAGATATTTATGGCATTATAATTTAGCCCCAAAGCCCTGAAAGACTCACGATCACAAGCCTCGTTAGTGACACAGGCAACCCTTGAATCCAGATAATTCTTTTATAGTAGATCTTGTGTTCACCAAAGCATTAGGAATAACTGACTGGGTCAACCATCAAAAGGAATGACATTGGGTCATGTGTAGAGAAGTGGATGGACCTAGAGACTGTCGTACAGAGTGAAGTAAGTCAGAAAGAGGAAAACATCATATATTAGTGCATACAGGTGGAATCTACCGTAACAGTATAGATGATCTCATTTGCAAAATAAGAAACAGAGAGAGAGACAGGGAGAACAGATAACACCAAAGGGGAAGTGGGGAGGAATTGGGAGACTGAGCCTGACACATATATATTATTGATGCTATGAATAAAATAGACAACCAATGAGAACCAACTGTATGGCAGGGAGCTGCTTAATGCGCCGTGGTGACCTAAGTGGGAAGGAAATCCCAATAAGAGGGGATATATGTATAGGTATAACTGACTCATTTTTCTGTAGAGTAGAAATACATACAACACTGTAAAGCAACTATACTCCAATAAAAATTAATTTTTAAAAAAGGCATAACTAATTGAATATACCATATTAGGTATAACTCAAAAGACAGTCATGGTTGACGCCATACTTTTCCAGTTACACACAGAAACAAGGATAATACTGCAGAACTAAGAGCTGTACCCATTAGCTTGTTTGAGCAGTGACTGCATCCATGGAATACCGTGTGACTTTTTGAAGAGCTAACATTACAATAAAAGGTAGTTCCATATAAAGATATCGCTATAAAAAGTTGTGTTTTTAAAAAGAAGGAAACAGAGATCCTGGAGAACACATAGCACCAAAAGGTGCAGAAAAATTCAGAAATCCGGAAACAGAAAAGTCACTTTTTGGGCCCAGTGGATTTGCGAAACTGCAATTTGAAACTGAAAATTACCTGAAAACGGTGCTCAGAGGTGAGACGTCTATCAAAATTTGTGGCAAACTGTAAAATACTCCACTCACATTGTCTGTGGTGCCATCTAGGAAGTGGTCATTTAAACAGTGTCAGAAAGCTTCTTTTCCTGAAGATTCTTCAGTGCCTCTCATGAGCTATCTCATACAGTGAACCTCTATTGATGAAGCGGAGGTGTTAGATTCGGACTCTGTCACTCAGTACTGTGTGACCTTGGGGAAAGGGCTTAACCTCTCTGAGCCCCAGTTTCTACATGTGTACCATCCCATTAGCTTCCTCACAGGTGTGGCCATTTAATGAGTTGAGGAAGGTAAAACACCAGTGGGGCGTCTGGCAAATCGCAGATGCTCAATGGTGTAAACTGTAATTCTCAGGAGAGTCACAGAGGCGTTAATGACCAGAATCTGTTCCGACTTGTCAGTCTACACTGATTGTCAACACCTTATTGACCCAGAGATTTCTGCAGAAACTAATGCCTGTGTAAGTGAATACTGTTAGGTGAGTGAATTCTGCAACACTCCAGTCAACATCACTCAGGTAACAAAAGGTGTATTAATATGTCTCTGTTTAATAAGTTGTTGAAACAGGTGAATATCATTCAGAGTTATAGTTAGAGCAAGCAGTGAGTGACCTTTTCCAACACAGTTATTTTTGCTGAGTTTTGCAGAATTAGTGTTCTGAACAAGTTATTTGTGAAATGCTACCTTACACTAGTATATGATGTTATAACATTCCTACTGTTGGGCCTCCCTAGTAGCTCAGACAGTAAAGTGTCTGCCTGCAATGTGGGAGACCTGGGTTCAATTGCTGGGTTGGGAAGATCCCCTGGAGAAGGAAATGGCAACCCACTCCAGTACTCTTGCCTGGAAAATTTCATGGATGGAGGAGCCTGGTAGGTAGTCCATGGGATTGTAAAGAGTCAGACACAACTGAGCAACTTCATGGTTAGGTAAGGTTGTCAGACTTAGCTCAGTAAAATATAAGCTTTAGCTAAACAATATTTCTTTTTAGTAGATATAAATAAGCATGGGATATAATTATATTAAAAATTACTCATTGTTTATCTGAAATTCCAATTTAACTGGGTGTCTTATATTTTTATCCAGCAACCTTACCCTAAAAGAAAACCTCAAGTTCATTTAAAGGAGAAAATAATAGCAAATGAAGCAACCGACAAACAACTAAACTCAAAAATATACAAGCAGCTCCTGCAGCTCAATTCCAGAAAAATAAATGACCCAATCAAAAAATGGGCCAAAGAACTAAACAGACATTTCTCCAAAGAAGACATATGGATGGCTAACAAACACATGGAAAGATGCTCAACATCACTCATTATCAGAGAAATGCAAATCAAGACCACAGTGAGGTACCATTTCACACCAGTCAGAATGGCTGCGATCCAAAAGTCAACAAGCAATAAATGCTGGAGAGGGTGTGGAGAAAAGGCAGCCCTCTTACACTGCTGGTGGGAATGCAAACTAGGACAGCCACTATGGAGAACAGTGTGGAGATTCCTTAAAAAATTGCAAATAGAACTGCCTTATGACCCAGCAATCCCACTGCTGGGCATACACACTGAGGAAACCAGAATTGAAAGAGACACGTGTACCCCAATGTTCATTGCAGCACTGTTTATGATAGCCAGANACTAGGACAGCCACTATGGAGAACAGTGTGGAGATTCCTTAAAAAATTGCAAATAGAACTGCCTTATGACCCAGCAATCCCACTGCTGGGCATACACACTGAGGAAACCAGAATTGAAAGAGACACGTGTACCCCAATGTTCATTGCAGCACTGTTTATGATAGCCAGACATGGAAGCAACCTAGATGTCCATCAGCAGATGAATGGATAAGAAAGCTGTGGTACATATACCCAATGGAGTATTGCTCAGCCATTAAAAAGAATTCATTTGAATCAGTTCTAATGAGGTGGATGAAACTGGAGCCGATTATACAGAGTGAAGTAAGCCAGAGAGAAAAACACCAATACAGTATACTAACGCATATATATGGAATTTAGAAAGATGGTAATGATAACCCTGTATGCGAGACAACAAAAGAGACACAGACGTATAGAACAGTCTTTTGGACTCTGTGCGGGGAGGGGGGGGATGATTTGGGAGAATGGCATTGAAACATGTATAATGTCATGTAAGAAATGAATCGCCAGTCTAGGTTTGATGTAGGATACAGGATGCTTGGGGCTGGTCTGGGATGATCCAGACGGATGGTATGGGGAGGGAGGAGGGAGGGGGGTTCAGGATGGGGAACATGTGTACACCAGGGGTGGATTCATGTTGATGTATGGCAAAACCAATACAATATTTTAAAGTAAATAATAATAATAATAAATAATAAAATTTTTAAAAAATAAAATAAAATACCTACCAGGAAGATCTGGTGGTAGAGAAAGGGAATAGGGCCTTATGACCAAACAAAAGTGTCCCTAAACGGGTCATTTCCACAGCACTTGTCCCATTCTGCCTGCTTTTCTACGTAACCTTTTAGCTGTTACCCTCATTGCTCTATAAGTTACAGGAGCAGTGGGGACTGATTCATTTTATTTCCTACCTGGTGCGTGGAACACCAAAAGTATTCAGCAGGTTTGTCTTGTTCTGTTTTGGCTTCTGCAAATTAAACACAACCACTGCTTTCCTGACTTATGCTTAAAAGTTAGTTTAAAAACATGTTTTTCACAGAAAATTTGAAAAAAGCAAAGATGCAAACGGGGAAAAAGTCATCCTAATGCTACTATTCAAAGAAAAGCAATATTAATATTTGTATAGTCCACCAGTCAGATGAGAACTAGATCATTTTTCTATAGCACAATTTTAATGGATATATAATATCTATGTAACCATTTTCACTGTTGTTTCCAGTGTTAACCTACTGCAAATGATGGGATAAACATGCCTATGTAACATGCCACTTCCTAAATTCTCAAGAGCTGATAATAACTCCTGTATCTAAACTGTTCCAGAGTTTAGACTTTGACACTTCTTAATTCATTTTTAAAAGCCAATAAACCTGGATACCATTCAAGGTACAATTCAGATTTAAAATAATCTCAACTATGAATGTAGAAGAATTCTAAATAAAATTAGCAAATTAAATATAACTATGTGGTCAAAGAATCAAATAAGAAAAGAATAAGGCTTATTTCAAGAATGAGTTGATTCCAACTAGGGACTAGATTTATTGTTCCTACAAGCTCTCAACTTAAACAGATCAAAGAAAAAAGTTATATAATTCATTTAATAAAACTCCAAATCCAGTCCTGTAACAATCCTTAGTGAGGAGTTCAAGAAAATCTGTTTCGTATAATAAAGTATAACCAGGGAAGCCTTTGGCAAACATTAAACTGGTAGTGTCCAATATGGTAGCTACCAGCCACATGTGGCTATTTAAAGTTAAAATAAATTAAAATTATACAAAGTTAAATGTTTCCTTCTTTAGTCATTCTAGCCACATTCCAAGTGTTCAGTGTAACGAGTGACTACCACATTGGGGAGCTCAGATAGGAAATATTTCTAACAACATGGCGAGTTCTCTTGGATGGTGCTACTACAGAAGACTCCAGAGCAGATTCCCAGGTATACATACATGGAGTTGTAAACATTTAATTAGCCCTCAACTTTATTGAGGACTCCTAAAATATCAAGAGCTATTTTGTGTCTAACACGTTCATATTACCTTATTTAATCCTCATAAAGTTTAATTTATTATTATTTTTCCCATTTTACAGCCCTGAAATCTATAGAACAGTAGGATAGTAAATACACCACAGGTTGCATACTTTTCTCAGTGGCAGTTCTGGGATGCCCATCCAGGAAGTCTGACTCTAGCAGTACTCTGTGCTTTTAATTGTGAAGCTATCTAGCAGCCCTGTGTTAAAGGTGGCAATTCAACCGAATGGGAAAATACAAAATGCTCACTACATTCTGTTATGGCAAATGGCTATCCATTTGAGAAAAAAATTAATGAGGTATGTACCTTACATGACTTCAAAGATATAGCTGCAAGTATATAAATGAGAAAATACAATCAGAAACTAATATAAAAACCCTAGGAGAAAACACAGCATTCTCATATTTGGGGGGACAGTCTAGGGTAAAAGCAGTCCTTAAAGGAAACGAAACTCAGACCCTTTAAAGAAAGATACTGAACAACTTAAGAGCATACAAACTAAAAGCTTCAGTTGTGATGAAAGGAACTATAATCAAGCTTAAAAGACAGCAATAAGGTGGTGGAAAATATTTGAAACAAAAATATTAACTTTCATAAAGAGGTTGCATAAGTTTGTTAGAAAAAAACAAACAGTCCTGTAAAAAAGAGGCCAAGTATAGGGGCAAATACCTCCCTGAAGAACAACTACAAATAACCAATAAAAATGTGAAAAGATGTTCAAATTGACTGATAGCCAGAGAAATGCAAAACTAAACAAGATGCCAGAATTCACTCATTAGGCTGGACAATCTTCAAAGGGTGACTATATGCAGTATTACAGTGTGGGTGCTCTGAACTCCTTATAAATCACTGGCAGCTATGCAACTTGATATGCACTCAAGAGGATAATGTCTATCAGATTTTAAAATGAGGACATTTTTGGTCTAGCAATTCCACTTTGGGAGGATCTAACCCTTGTCACAGAGATTTTCGCACAACGGATATTCTCTGCATGGCAAAACTGTTAATGAAAAAACTATAAACAACCTCAATGCCTATCAATTATTATGATTCAATAAACCACACTTTATCCACACTATGACATAACGTGCATTCCTTTTAGAGAAATGAAATGCACATCCTTGACATTTGGAATGATTTCTAAGATACATTATTTATGTGAAAAAGCAAAACAAAACAAGACTCTTCACTTAGCCTTCCAATTTATCTGTGCGTATAACTTGGCAACAAGAAGGGCTGTAAGAATGTAGACCAAAACGCTAACATGGATGTCTTAGGAGAAATGCAATTTGGGAGAAGATTACAAGAGGAAAAAAAGAAAACTTAAGCTTTCTTTTTACTTATTGTACTCTGTTGCTGTTTAGTTGCTAAGTCATGTCCAGCTCTTTGCAACCCCATGGACTGCCTGCCAATCTCTTCTGTCCAAGGGAGTGGGCTGCCACTCCCTTGTCCAGGGGATCTTCCTGACCCAGGGATCGAACNCATCACTGGTGAATATAAACCATTGAATTTGATGTAATGACAAACCCAGGCATCATCCTTTTTTTTTTTAACTTTTTATTTTGTATTGGGATATAGTAAATTAACAATGTTGTGATGGTTTCAGGTGAACAGTGATGGGACTCAGCCATAAATATACATGCATCCATTCTCCCCCGAACTGCTCTTCGATCCAGGCTGCCACATAACGTGGAGCAGAGTTCCCTGTGTTATACAGTAGGTCCTTGTTGGTTATCAATTTTAAATATAGCAGTGTGTACATTAGACATCATCCTTTTCTATGGTCTATTTAAATTAGGTAAAATTGGAAACATCCCCCCCAGCCAATGTTTATGGTGTTACTTAATTAGTCATTGTTAATTTACAGGACTCAGATTTTAGGTGTTAACAGGGATATTTAGAAGCACTAATTCTCATAACCATGGGACTTGAAAAGGTAATAGAACATTTCATGTGAAAGAAATTTCCTCATCATTATTGGAGAGATTCAACTCACCTATTAAGGGATATAAATCAGGCTTTGGAGAGAGGACTGAGATATATGATCACCAAACTCCTTTGACTGATTCTGTGGAATTGAGTAGGAAAGGTAATGGTTTTAAACTGCATTACAGTTTTCATTTTAAAAAAGAGGCAATTTTTAAAAACAGCAGAACCTGGGACCTGCCGTGGGGATTATAACAGTTCAGGCTGGATAATGGTTACATACGATGCACAGACCATACGGTTCAATAAGATATGGCCCCACACCTGTTATTATGGTTATTATCAAAAAGAAGAAATAGAGCAAACATTGACCGGGATGTAGAGAAAAGGGAATGACCATGCTCTGTTGGTGAAAATACAAATCGTACACATATTATGGAAAACGGTACGGGGGTTCCTCAAAAAATTAAAAAGAGTACTCCCATATAATTCAGCAATTGTACTTCTGGGTATATATTCAAAGACAACAAGAACACTCACTCTATTGAAATGCAACTAAAGTGGCAATAAAAAGCAAAAGTCAAAATCGATTACCAACTCACAAGGACAAAGGAAACAATAGGAAANAAAAAGAGTACTCCCATATAATTCAGCAATTGTACTTCTGGGTATATATTCAAAGACAACAAGAACACTCACTCTATTGAAATGCAACTAAAGTGGCAATAAAAAGCAAAAGTCAAAATCGATTACCAACTCACAAGGACAAAGGAAACAATAGGAAAGGCAACAATGGATAAGAATTTTAACAAATTAACAGGCATCTGAGTGGCAGCTTATTAACTAAAATAGAGACAGCCTCAAATCTGAAGCCAGCAGACAGACATATGGACAAGGTCCAAGCAAGTTTGGCTGAAAAATATCCAGGAAAGGCTCAGAGCCTGATTTCAAAGTTTTAATACTTCTTTAGGAAAGCAACATGGTTTATGGGGAAGAACATGGTCTTAAGAATAAGAGAGCTCTGTCATTAATGAACTACAAGTTGCCAAACTAAATTAGGGCGTTGGTTTCCTTGCCTATCAAGTCGATAGAATCTTGACCTCAGAATATTTATGGAAAAATCAAATGACTTGTAAAGTCAGAAAATAGATGCACAGTAAAATGTTTCCTCTTGTTACTTCTTTCAACTTTACCTAAGTTTCTAGATGCTGGAGAAAGATCCTTTGTGAAAACATGATATTCTCAGGCAACTGCAGTGTTAAATGTCACCCCAAGGGCAGTTAACTAATCTTGGTTAGAAAACAGTGCCCTTCAGTAAGAACAGGATGATGAAGCAATGGTCTTGCCAGAGAGCAAAAATACAAGTGTTGTTCAACCTGCCAACGTATTGCCCAAATCCTCATGTAATATTTGACCCAGGAATACTCACTCATCCTCAGCAGACTCCTGGATGGTGGGCAGGTGGCTGGGTGTATGTGTATGCACACACGTGTGCACTCGGTGATCTCAAAGTACAGGGAAAATGTTCTCAGATGTGACAATGTGTGGATCACTTCCTGTAACATGGCCAAGCATTGAGACAAGCATTTATAACCTTCTGCTCAAATGTCAAGGGGCTCTGCAAGTACCAAAAATACCAAAAGAAGAGAAGAAATTAAGGGAAAGAGAAAATGATTTAAGAAACCTCAAATACTAGGAAAGAAGTCTTCTAAGACTTGAATCTACCCCATGACCCATTTTCAGTTCCCTGAGCTGAAATAACTGTCCCAAACTTATACAATAAGCCAATAACATATGTATTCCAGATGTTTACGGTGGAAGGTCAAAACTGGAAGGAACCTTAGAGAGGATCTGGTCCAGGCTCTCACATTCTGAGTAAAGAAAGTGAGGCTTCAGGAGTGATGAACTATTCCCACGGCAAAGAGCTGGACAAAGGCTGGAACATGTGCGTCCAAGGCTGGCTCCATGGGTGTAGACAACACTACCAATTCAGTTACTGAGTCAGTCTTCAACAGAGGCTGTGACGGCAACGGATGCAAAGCTGAGGCAGACTCCAGGAAGTGAAGATAAAGAGAGAAGGCAGAACAGATCCCCTGGTCCTTGCGTGTGAGCAGGAGAATCAGTAGCAGGCGCAGACGGATTTTTCCCTCAGAGTTACAGCGGTCTGATACACCTGGTAGAAAAGCAACTGTAGAAACACACAATCTAGCAATCCCATCCCCAAAAGCCCAGGGGAGCAAGCAAACTCAGAGCCCGAAAAGATGCACCCGGGCTCTCTGTTCCTAGGGCTCTGCGCCGGGGGCATGTCTGCCTCCGCCAGCACCAGACTGACTCAGAGCACGAACGCACTCGGATGAACGGAGGCAGCTCGCTTTCTCATCCCTCTTTATTTAGGCTTTTCTGCTCCTTATTAGTCCTGAGTGTAAAGTTCTAGGCATAGGGAATGAAAGTTTTCTTTTATCAGAGAGCCTTCTCTGGTGAACGTGAGAGAGCCCACAGAGGACATCGCGTCATGCCAACTTTCCCATCAGCCTGTAGCCACAGGTCTGAGTGACTGCCTCTGTCCCCCACCGTGACTGCTCGGGGACTGGGGGCTCCTTGGGCCGGTGGTCCCATCTCAGCCATCGTGGCTGCCCAGAGCATGGTCAATGCAAGACATACAGTAGCACCCAAAAGTTTGTTTAATGAACTGAGAGAATACAGACAGATAACTTCCGTCCAAAGCAGGCACACACACACAACGTACATATGTATACTCATATATAATATAGTATGCATAGATATATAATAATATATAATGTATAATGTCTGTGTACGTGTATGTATATATTCATCCTCTCCTCTATGGGGTCCCAAGACTACCAGGCATGGTTTCATTGCACATTCTTCATCTAGGCACTAGCATAGTAACTTAAGTTGTTCTATGATTCCATGATCTTAACTTACAGTTTTAAGACTAAATCAACTACTTCACCTGGCATATTTTTGGTAAATATATTACCCGATTCCTTAACTTGTAAAACGTGGTCTTTGAGTTCTGTCGTAGGATTTCTTTCAAGGTCATAATTATTACTCTCGATGACTGAGCTTGGTCAGTGGTATACTCGGAGACTGTGGTGGTTTTGGGTTTTGGAGGCTCTCTGTACTCAGACATAATGGCCTAACACTGTCATGCTTTTTTCCTTTTTTCACTTCCTCTTAATAGATTTTCTGATTCCTGCCCTCAGCTTTTAATGCGAATTAGTAAACCAAACAGTTCAATAAACTAGAATTATGTCAGGTACAAATAGGCTTTGATGAAGAACCAGAACTCCTGAGCATTCAAGGTGACCTATTTCAGTGGTATATGGGGTTTTGGTAACTACTTCTTGCTTCCGTACTAGGTAACCCCAGTACCCAGAAGGAACGTCTCCAAGTCCAAGGTGTTACTGAAAATTCTGCTAATAACAACAGTGTCAGTGATGAAACACCTTCCGCTTTAATCATACTAAATAATTTAATGCATTCGTAAACCAATCCTCCTAAGTACTTCTTAGGAAGAGGCTACACTTACTGAGAAATTGGTGATGTTATCAGAACACCTGGAAACTGTTTTTATTACAAATTTATTTAATGGGTGTGGTTTTCTTCCGGGAGCAACTTCTATACTTGCAATAGTGTCTGTAGGAAATCGAGTTGTTTTTGTTTTATTCTGCTTTTCAGTGAAGTGTATGAAGCAGGGCACACTACAGGAAGTGACTGCTTTAAAAATGGTTCCCAAACAGTGAAGTGCTTTGGGACGTTTTCCATGGCTCTCACTTTTGACATGCTTTGAGTGAAGGCTGCATGTACTGTTGGCGCCTTCTCCAAATATTAAACGAGGCAACGGAGAAGAAATTCCGTGGGTGTGGTGGCTGTGACTGTTACTGTTCTGGGATGTAATCAGATCCTTAGTCTCCCAGCTTTTAGTGTTCAGGGGCTAGAGGCTACCTATATGTGTTTGACCTAATGCTACCTGGAATAAGAATGAGGGTGGGTGGGCACCTGAATGAATTCTGCTAACAGAAATAAGATGAGAGCCAGATTATTATTATTACAACACAGTATGTGACTCATTGGAAAAGACCTTGATGCTGGGAAAGATGGAAGGCAGGAAGAGAAGGGGACAACAGAAGATGAGATGGGTGGATAGCATCACTGACTCAATGGACATGAGCTTGAGTAAACTCTGAGCCTTGGTGATGGACAGGGAGGCCTGGTGTGCTCCAGTCCATGGAGTCGCAGAGTTGGACCCGACTGAGCGACTGAACTGAACTGAACTGATGCCACTCCTGCTATTNCAGGAAGAGAAGGGGACAACAGAAGATGAGATGGGTGGATAGCATCACTGACTCAATGGACATGAGCTTGAGTAAACTCTGAGCCTTGGTGATGGACAGGGAGGCCTGGTGTGCTGCAGTCCATGGAGTTGCAGAGTTGGACCCGACTGAGCGACTGAACTGAACTGAACTGATGCCACTCCTGCTATTTTTAGGTAACACTGTTAAATCTTTGAGTTCCCCAGAAAGAGATGAAAACTGTTCAGTTTGAAGAGAGTTACTTCTGTGTGCATTTTATCTACTGTGCAGATTATACGTAGAACTCTCTTCTAGGGTCACTCTCTAATTTAGAGGACAATGAGGTAAGGAGGGAATGACTGCTAATTTGGGAAAAGCAGAGCTGAGGAGGACTTTACGCAGGAAGCTTTCATTATAGAGCCCTAAAGCAGCAAGGGGCTTAGGTTTCTATTTAGAGATGAGGAAATGGAAGTTTTGCGAGAAGAAGAAACTGCATGTTTGATGAGTATAAAAAAGTTGAGTCACTGAATGCATTAGTTACCCAGGGCTGTATAACAGAGCACCACCAACCGGTGGCTTCAGAAAGAGTGACTTATTATCTCACTATCCCGGAGGCTGGAGGTCTGAGATGAAGGTTCCAGAAGGCTGTGCTCCTCCTGCAGGTGCTAGAAAAGAATCTGGCCCAGGCCTTTCTCCTGCATCTGGGGGGTTCCTTGGTTTGTAGCATCATAACTTAGCTTCACATGGGAGTCTCCTATGCACATGTCTGTCTCCACATCCAATTTCTTCCTTGTCATCAAGATGCCACTTATGATGGATTAGAGTCCGCCCAGATCAACTCACTTCAACTTGATTATCTTGGAAAGAAGCTATCTCCAAATAAGGTCCCATTCTGACCTCCTAGTGGTAAGGACTCCAAAATGTCCTTTTAGGAAACACGACCCTTCTCAATCCCATGGACCGCAGCCCATCAGGCTCCTCTGTCCATGGATTTCCCAGGCAAGAACACTGGAGAGGGTTTCCATTTCCTCCTCCAGTTTAGGCAACACAGTTCAACCCAAAACATTGAGTCTCTTCCACACTCTTTCTCAACTCCCAGACTTAGGGTTGGTTCTACTATTGTGCAGCATCTGATAATCTACTGTGGTTTTTCTGATTACAAGCTCTTGGTTGCATCCTGAAGTCAAATGGAAATGATTTGGGGATTATTTCTTTAGCATCAGCACTCCATTGGTGTAGATAATTAAAAGTTGATTGCAGAAGGCATTATTTTTCATTTCTAAAAGCCTGCATTAAGATGGAATAGCCATTTTCCTAGAAGGAATGGGGATTATCCATCACCCTGACACTGAGGGGAATTCCACCACCAAAAAAAGGTAAAAGGAGAAAAGCACTTTATCAACGTGATTCATTATTATCATCAACAGGGTCGCTGCTGCTATGTTTCATTCATTTATTACTATTTCACACCCGCACATGGAGGATCCAGCCCAGCCAAGGCTGTTTTGAAACTGGTATATCGGCTGAGTGAGCTTACCTCTGTAGGAATAAGGCAAGTAATCATGAAAACTCCTCAGTGTTAACATTCATTCATTCTTTAGAAAATATCTATTCAAAATTTTTATTTATTTATGGTCCAGGCACTGATCTAAGTGTCTGAGAAAAATCAGGGAAGAAAATGATCTGCCCATTAAGCTTACATTCTTGTTAAATAAACTGTGTAGTGATATATTTGAAGATGAGAAAAATAGAGCAGGTGAAGGGTATTGAATGTTTTGGTGTGAGTGTGTATAAGTGACTGCAATTCACGGGGGTGGGGCGGTCCCTGTCAAGGTAGCATTTGAGAGAGGCTTGAAGGAAGGAAGGAGGTAAACCCTGGGTTACCTGGTGAAGACAAGGGCCAGTGCAAAGAGGGGGAAGTGGGATCAGGTTTGGTGTGTTCCAGAAACAGCAAGAAGGCCAGTGTGGGTACCAATGACCCTGAGGGCTGAAGACCTGATTGTGTTGTGTGCCCATGATGGGTCTGATTAAGTTTGACAGCTTCAGCCCCTGGGAGCATCCTTGATGCACTCTTGCCTCCAAGTCTGAGCTCTCCTGGACCTGCCTTGGCTTTCTTTCCTGGCTGCCAATCAACAACATTAAAACAAGTAGCAGAGTGCCACAGACTGGGTACGGCTGGGCTGTTGGTCTCATTTATACAAAATGAAATTGACTTACTTTTGATCCTGGTTGATCCAAATAGATTAGTCACATAACTGAAACCTGCATTCCACTACAGAAGCCTCATCACTCAAGGGAATGTAGAATAAGAGTTTAGAAGGGTGGAAAGAGAATGTACCTTTTCCCCAGAGTAAATGGGTTTGGAAAAGTGAAAAATATGGTATGGAATTTCAATTATTTATTTAATCTCTGGAATGCTGTCTACCTAGGTAAGAATAGAAGATCTTAATATCAAAGTGTCTTTCTAGGAATTCTGCTGCTTATCGCTACCTTTGAGGCCATCGAGTCAACTAAAATCAATTTCTAAAGACTGTCCCAGAAAGAATCCTTGGAAAACCATCTCCTTCATGTGCAAGTAAGTCTCACTATCCTTTTGAAAAGTAAACACATGCATATTCTTCAGGAAGGATTTTTACACTTTATTCCAACTCAGAATAAAAATGAGACGTGTGTAGCTCTGTAAAGTAAGAGCTCTAAAGTTAATGCAAGAATCAAGGATGTCTCTTTTGAGGAAAACATCTTTACCTCTATTAGATATCTGTTCACTCACCAGATGATTTTCTTACTTTTTGCATAAAATTTAGCATATATTGAGAAAAACACCATTATTCTAGTTTAAATGTTATCATGTTAGAAATCAAGTTTATAAAAATCTTTGAAATTTTATATGTTAAATGAAACTCTTATCAACACAATGCCACGTTCAGAGGAAATTCATGACAAGTAAAAATGCTTTGGGGGCATATATTGGGCCTTGATTTCGTTTGGCCTCAGCAAAAATAAAACAAAGTGTCAGTTTCTATACTGTGTCTAAATGTACTTTCAGGAAAATAGGAAAATTTGACTAGGTTCTACGAGTTCTAAGAAAAGGTCAAAATAAAATTCTAGAGCACACGTCATGTGAAGTGTTGCTATTTCTGTACCACTCCTGAAAATCACTGAAACAAAGTGAAAAATATAGACAATACACAATGTATACATAGACATATATTTATATCCACATATACATATGGGGTAGGAAACGGCAACCCACTCTCATATTCTTGCCTGGAGAATCCATGGACAGAGGAGCCTGGCAGGCTACAGTCCATGGGGTCGCAAAGAGTCAGACACGACTTAGTGACTAAACCACCACCAAACACACACAGAATACCCAATTGAAGAGTTACTAGATTATTTTTCCAAGATTCCCACCACCTCACCACCTTCTAAACTACACATCCTTGTTGTCTAAGAAAATACTTCACTACTTCAATCAACACAAAGCCTTCGAGGAAGTCACTGGGAGTGATCAGAGAGGACAGATGAGTGGAGTTAAGCTGTTTCTTGCATCAGCAGTCTCAGTTTCCAGTCATTCTCCCCATAACATCCCATCCCCAAATGCTAAGGAGCTGGAAAGGATGTCTGAAGGGGTTTTCAGGAGCTGGAGGGGTGTTTTCCTGTCTGGGCTTAGTTAGTGGGAGGCAAGCTCCTTTTGGGTGGACGCGTCCCTCCCAAATGTGCGTGGACCCAGGACCTCTAAATTGAGATTAATGAAGATTGAACTCATTAACTTGAAGGCTTTGAGTAGCTGGTACTTTGTTAGAGATTTGATGATTGTCTCAGGAGAATCTTAGATCAGGTAGTTGAGTGACGTTCACGTCAGTGGGAGGCCCCAGAGATAATGGTGCACATTGGCTTGTTGAAATTTATCTGCGTTCTCTGACTGCCACTATCGATTTGACTTGGCTGCTTCATCTTTCTAATCCCTGCAGCATTTTGCCTTGGGCAGAGCTGTAGGGCTTGAACAGAAAAAGAAAATAAAAATTGGAACACAATCTTAGGTTAGAACCAAAAAAGAGGAAGACAGGAGTAGGGAACAGGAAGAAAGAGACTCAATCTGAGCCCTTGGCATCATAGAAAGCCCTTTCTCATGTGAGGTCAAGCTGAAAGTCTTGGTCTGATTTACAAATTTCAGTATGGTTTTGCAGCAAGGAATTTTCCTGAAGCTAGAATGTACATTCTACATCCACTGTTCACAGATGGGGATGGAAAGTAGTCTTCCCTGGCCTCCTTAAGACTTCATGGGGTTCTTTATTTCCTCTCTTAAAACTGGAAACCTAACCCTGCTGCCAAAAAAAAAAAAAAAGAATTATAATTCTTTCCCAAACACTTCATGGTCATAGAACCTTATTTATCCTGACAGCTTTTCATTGTAATTTTTCTCCCCCCATGTACTCAGTATAAATTTTAAAAAGAGAAAAAAAGACATTGAAATCTTTAAAGCAGTGAAGCAGGAATGGCTTTTACTTTACCAATATTGGTGTTCTTTAATCTCAGTGATCTCCTACATAAAGAGTAGTTTTAAACCATAGGGAAAATCTTTTCATGGAATTCATTGTGGGCCAGAATGAACATTTTTTGGTAAGTATTTTATATGAATTAAAATCTATAAGAATTTTGTAGTCACCTTAAAATATTACCCTTCCCTCTGGAACAATGGCAACCCACTCCAGTATTCTGGCCTGGAAAATCCTATGGACAGTGATGCCTAGCAGGCCATACTCCACAGGGTCGCAAAGAGTTGGACAGGATGGAACATGTAGGCTTGCTTGCTAGGACAACACAAGGGGAGGAGCTCAAGAAGAAAGTGTGCGTTAGGAACGGGGACACACACAGAGGGAGAGTTAGCCTCTAGACTGTCCACACCAGCATTCCTGAGAGCCTGCTGAAGGCCACGTTTAAGAGGCTTATGGATTCTCTCTCCTTTGACTCCAGTTCCCTCTATCTTTCTGTTTATGAGTCTTGGTGCTCATGTCACGGTTGTTTATCAGAGACTGTGCCCACCTTCAATGTCTCCTAATGACTAAAACATCCCGATATTTAACCGTAGCTGATCTCTGATGTCTGACTTTACACAGAACACAATTAGGCAAGATGGAAGTAAAACTTTACACAAACAGTTGCTACTTCATGCTTCTTAGTAGGAAGTCTAATACATTCAGGCTAATTAGAATAAATTATTCTGTAAGTACATTTTTTACTGAGAGTTATTTATAATCTCCCAACACATGACTCAGAATAAGTGCCTCATGAACAAGCAATATTCCATTGTCAGGTTATAAATAGAAATATTTATTTGCTTGCTGGTAATCTTTAGAATATATTTTTATCTAACAAGGAAATTCATTTTTTTTCCATTTGTATGTTCATACGGTATTAAAGTACTTTGAAGACTTGGTTACAAGTTCACAACTGTGACTTCACGAGCAATTAGGTATATATCAATGCAGAATAAAAGCTTCAGACTTGACCCAGGAAGACGATGAAAGCACACCTCTTAGTAAAGTTCAATTCTTGTATACTGTGCCCCTTGTAGAAATGAATAAATTAAATGCAAGCCTTCCTGTTACTTGTGACCGGGATAAACTTACCAGAATCTAATTAGGGTTTTAACTCATTTATTAAACATTGATTGAGTGTTTGCAGTATGTCAGACACTGTCCTGGATCAAGAAAAAAATATATTTTATATACTTGTATACAGAGATACTTATACACAGAGATATTTACAAAGAGGAAAAAAATATAGGAAAAGATGGTAATAAGAATCAGAACAATAAATGAATATTGCATAATAGGGAATGAACAAAATAGTATAGGGATAGGTAGAGAAGTGGGTCTAGTGAAATTCGGGGAAGTTTTATAGAGGAGATGGTTACTTGAGCGAAGTCTCAAACCACAAAGGACAGCTGCTGCTGCTGCTAAGTCGCTTCAGTCGTGTCCAACTCTGTGCAACCCCATAGACAGCAGCCCACCAGGCTCCCCCATCCCTGGGATTCTCCAAGGAAGAACACTGGAGTGGGTTGCCATTTCCTTCTCCAAGGCATGAATGTGATAAGTGAAGTTGCTCAGTCGTGTCCGACTTAGTGACCCCATGGACTGCAGCCCACCAGGCTCCTCTGTCCATGGGATTTTCCAGGCAAGAGTACTGGAGTGGGGTGCCATTGCCTTCTCCACAAAGGACAGCTAGCAGGGCTTATTAAACCTAGGATCTGGACAAGCCCCTAGCATCTGTGAATAGAAAGCAGGGGATACACGAACTCGGATGGGAAGAAAAACGTCCACCTATTCCCTTTCCCTGAACTCTAACTGAAAATGAGCATGTCCATCAATTTCAAATGTAAGCAACAAACCACAGTAATATTAACAGTAATTTTGGACCAACAGAAATTGCAGACATTTCTGATAGAATTCTGGTGCTTCATCTTATTACTTTATCCACCACCCAAGAAATGGGTTTCTTACTCTATCAGAATCTTACTCTATCAGAAAGACAATATTAGATTGTCTTTCATGGCCTCTTGGTAATGTCTTTTACACAGATATTAAAGACGCTATCCTGAGGCTGGGTCTCTGGGCATCACCAAAATGCCCAAGGGCTCCATGGCACCAAAAACATTTACCACCAGAGTCAGAGGATACTTAACCAGATGTAAATAGAAAGGCTGATGTGTACACTAACAGAAGGTATCTACAAAAATCTGCAAAAGCGTAGGAGGAAAGGGGTGAGAGAAATCGAAATTCCTTCAGAGAGGACTGCAGAAGCCCCTGATTCAAGAAACACAGGAGGAATATATCAAAAAGACCTGAAAAAGAAATTGGACAGTGCTTTGCCAAGGCAAAACATACACTTACCTGGTGAAAACTTAAGAGACAAAAAGATGGGTAAAAAAGACTCAAAGTGAAAATGTGTGCTCAGATTTAAAAAGCAAGGAGAACTACAGCATATGATTGGCCTTAGAGTGGAGGCAGAAATGTGAAGTTGCCAACATCTCTGCCTGGAGAATCCCCATGGACAGAGGAGCCTGGCTGGCTACAGTCCATGGGGTTGCAAAGAGTCAGATATGACTGAATGACTAAGCACAGACCAGCAGCCCACATCTCGAGTTGTACTTGGGTCTTCAAAGTTTCATGTGTTGTCCTTGAAAAAATGTAAACAACCACAAAAATGCTGGGATTAGATGCCAAAATAGGGGCCTAAAATACTATAAGACAGGAGGGATTATGAAGAGAAGAAAGTCAAAGGATACAAAGCATTTGCGCTAGATGGGGAAGAAAATCTGAGGTCCATCGACAATGTCATTGGTCAGACTGGACAGTCTTGGCTAATAGGCACAAAACACTTCCTAAATATGAAAGGCAGTCTATTCTGCTGGGATTTAACAATAGAGAAACAGCACTGGAAGTTGAAAAGCCTTTCCTGAGGACTTAGAGGGCCAGCAATGAATGTACAGAAAATAAAAGCAAGGAGTTTAAAGCCTCAAGATATTTTGCCTTGTTACTTAATAACAAACAGTATGCTATTTTATTGCATTCATTGCATTTTCTACACTCCTCACATTCTTCTAGGTTTTTTAAGCGTGAAAATTAAATCACGTGCCCATGATCACGTAGCGAGTTAGAAGAACAGGGCAGGACACACACACAGCTGGCTCAGAAGCTGGAAGAGGAGGTCCTATACCAGGCAGTCAATTTCCAGAAGAGTGTCTTGGCAAAAATTCCTGAGTTTCTTACCTAGATAAATATAATAAGTCCCCTACATATGAATGAGTTCCATTCAGAGTGGGCATTTGTAAGTCCAACTAAGTTAAATTAGGTACCCAACTACCATAATCAGTTGCATAGTACTATATTGTAAGAGGTTGATAATATTTCTCACACAAATAACACATAAAAAACACACACACACACAAAAAAGAAAACATTTTTCATCGTACAGTACAGTAGCCTGAAAAGTACAGTAATACAGGAAGCAGCTGGCATACAGGGGCTGGTATCCTGTGAACAGCCAGGAAGAGTTACTGGCAGGAGGAGGAAGATGGTAGAGCTGAAGCATTGCCAGCAACAAGAAACAGAGGGCAGGCTGCAATTCTACTCACACCTGATGTTAACGGAACACACATTTGCATCTTTGAAAGTCGGCAACTTTAACATTCGTTTGTAGGGGACTTGCTGTAATCAGCTGTAGTAGTTACTGCCCGAAAAATTTTGTCATGTTCCTTAAATAAACAGACATCTAAGAAAACTTTTCAATGGTGGAAACATATGGAGATTTCCCGAGAGATGTGTGCCTCGTGGTGTTTTCCAAGGGGCAGATACTCTCCATCTGAAATCTGTTGATGAAGTCAATGGATGAGTGGTCATCACATGGCTAAGGGCACCTTCTCTTGCCACTCTGGCTTTAGGAAGAACACCTTTCTCTGCTCTGCCCCCAACCCCACTGGATGTGAACGCCCCTCCTGTTCATGACCACAGGGTCTTGGCAACACTGGGTGGGAGGCTGTGGATGACCCTACCTTCCGGAGTGAAAGGGTCTGAAATCATAACTTAGTTATGGGCTGAGTCTTCAGGAACAAAGCGTATACCCCTGGCTCAAAGTGAACACTTCAAGGGCATGCAATTCCGCCACGTAGCACTGACATTGAGCTCTGGATTGCTATGTCCAGCAATTTCTATCATGTCTTATGATAGTGATTCTTTTCTAAGATAGAAAGAAGTTCCGTACGTTTCATGCCAACCTTGACCCCTGCTTCTTCTCCATTTCCAAAGTTCATAATCACCAGTCTAGCCTATCTAGCCTTCCTATAACTTGCAGATGTGTCTCCACTCCCACTGCCGGTGGCACTGCCACCTAGCGCAAGCCTGCGGTACTGCAGCAGCCTCCCACATAGCTTCCCGGACTGATCTCGTCCAGGTCAGCATCAATTCAGTTCAGTTCAGTCCCTCCGTCGTGTCCGACTCTGCGACCCCATGAATCACAGCACGCCAGGCCTCCTTGTCCATCACCAACTCCCGGAGTTCACCGAAACTCATGTCCATCGAGTCAGCGATGGCATCCAGCCATCTCATCCTCGGTCGTCCCCTTCTCCTCCTGCCCCCAATCCCTCCCAGCATCAGAGTCTTTTCCAATGAGTCAACTCTTTGCATGAGGTGGCCAAAGTATTGGAGTTTCAGCTTTAGCATCAGTCCTTCCAAAGAATACCCAGGACTGATCTCCTTTAGAATGGACTGGTTGGATCTCCTTGCAGTCCAAGGGACTCTCAGGAGTCTTCTCCAACACCACAGTTCAAAAGCATCAATTCTTCAACACCCAGCTTTCTTCACAGTCCAACTTTCACATCCATACATGACCACTGGAAAAACCACAGCCTTGACTAGATAGACGTTTGTTGGCAAAGTAATGTCTCTGCTTTTGAATATGCTGTCTAGGTTGGTCATAACTTTCCTTCCAAGGAGTAAGCATCTTTTAATTTCATGGCTGCAATCACCATCTGCAGTGATTTTGGAGCCCCCCAAAATAAAAGTCTGACACTGTTTCCCCATCTATTTTCCATGAAGTGATGGGACCAGACGCCATGATCTTCGTTTTCTGAATGTTGAGCTTTAAGCCAACTCTTTCACTCTCTTCTTTCTCTGTCATCAAGAGGCTTTTTAGTTCCTCTTCACTTTCTGCCATAAGGGTGGTACCATCTGCATATCTGAGGTGATTGATATTTCTCCCGGCAATCTTGATTCCACCTTGTGCTTCTTCCAGCCCAGCGTTTCTCATGATGTATTCTGCATAACAGTTAAATAAGCAGGGTGACAATATACAGCCTTGACGCACTCCTTTTCCTATTTGGAACCAGTCTGTTGTTCCATGTCCAGTTCTAACTGTTGCTTCCTGACCTGCATACAGATTTCTCAAGAGGCAGGTCAGGTGGTCTGGTATTCCCATCTCTTTCAGAATTTTCCACAGTTTATTGTGATCCACACAGTCAAAGGCTTTGGCATAGTCAAGAAAGCAGAAATAGATGTTTTTCTGGAACTCTCTGCTTTTTTCCATGGTCACCATATTCTCACACAAAAGCCACAGTGATTTTTCTTAGTCACTGCTCTGCTGCTATGCCCTCCATGACCTTCAGAATAAAGCAGGATTTCCTTAAACTGCAATGCAAGATCTTCAACATGACCTTCGACTCTATCTTTAGTTTCAATTCTCGCTATTCCTTCCCTCTCCATCCAAGCAACAGTCCTACCAAGTTACTTTTGGTACCACAGACATGCAGGCTCCTGGAAGTCTGAGCCTTTGAATGTGTCACTTATTTTCCTAGAACCTTATTTCGCTCCCCTTCCTCCAGCATTTTGTCCTGAAAAAATAGCCATCACTCTCCAGCTTATAATAGTTACAGAGTTCCTGCCTCCAGCAGCAATTCCGAGCAAGATACTCTTGTCCCGGCTATTTGTGCGTCCGAGTCTCTCCTAGACAGTCCCCGGGAGGCAGGCTCCGTGTCTCTGCTCTCACTGTACTTCCGGCTCCTATCACAGCACCAGGTAGGTACTCAGTAAACATTTGTCAAGTGGGTAGATGAACAAGATAGGCTTGTAATGAGGTTTGCTCTTTAAAATAAATAATATTGACAGAGTCATAATGCTTTCCAGACAATATTTCTACATCTGTGTTTCTTTAAAAATGTCAAGTTAAATGTCACCATTTTTCTATTTGCATAATCACTAACTACAAATTGATGCTCTGCATTAAATGAGTGACACGAGTTGAACATTCTGCTGCTGTTCCTACCCCACAATCTCCTTTTTTTACTAAAGAACTGAATTTTTTAAAAATCTGCTTTATAAGGTATTTTGTTCCATTATTCTTCTCCCTAAAAGGCAGAAAGCAAGTGACAGTTTGAATAATCTTTATATCCCCCCAAATCTACTCATCCTCTCCTCCCCTGCATAAACCCTCAACAAGCTAGACCCACAGGAAGTAAAGGAAATCTGTTGATGGACCAGAGTAAACGATACCGGAAGAAACTACATAGGGGTAGGCATGCGGAATGCAGGTAAAGAGCCAGGTGAATGATTCCCAGCCTGCTCTGCTTACCACTGAGAAAGCAGAGGAATATTTGTGGATATCACCAAAACATCAGTTACCCAGAAGCCACAGGGGGTTGGTAGGTGTCTCAAGGGCAGTCATTTGGGAAGGGCTAGATACGTCAAATCATTTCCATCTTTAAGGAAATCTTCTTTGCTTGACCATGATGCTATTCATCAGTTAACTGAAGCTTACAGATGTCAAATATAAGACTAGCTGATGCAACTTGATGAAATGTACTAAGCTGATTGTTAGGCATCAGTGTCCTGTTTGAAAAATAAGAGAGTGATTGGCTTTTATCCATACATTTAAAAAATAATCTGGGAGTCAGTTTTGCCAGCTTCCCTAGAGCCAAAGGTGTCATCAATAAAGCCAGCTTGGCGATGCTTCATCTGGGCAGCTGGAGGCAGCAGCAGAGACACCTGGTCTTGGCTGCTGCTATTTCACCTGCTGAGACACTCCAGGTAGTCCTCCCCTTACTAGACAAGACAGAGGACCGGCTTCCAGAAAATGCAAACTCTCTTCTCTGCCAGAGCATACATGTCTTCTTACAAGTGGTGAGAAGCTATAGCTTTGTGCTCCCCTTTTTTCGCTTGGGGTCTTCCCTTTGCTTCACCACCTGGGTCTAGGAGGGCATATTAGTTTCCCAGGGATGACAAAATGAAGGATCACAGACGTGGTGGCTTAAGACAACAGAAATTTGTTGTCTAAAAGTTCTGGAGGCCGAAAGTCTGAAATCAAAGTGTTGGCAGGGCCAGGCTCAATCCATGGTCTCTAAGGACAATTCTTTCCTGTCTCTTCCTGCTTTTGGCAGCCCCAGGGATTCCTTGGCTTGTAGCTGAACCACTTTAATCCCTGCCTCTTTCTTTGCATGGCACTCTCGTCTTGTGTATCTGTGTATTCACATCGTCTTCTTTCTTTTTGTAAGATATGAGTCTCGTTGGATTAAAGTCCCACCTTACTCCAGGATGATCCTATCTTTACTAATTCCCCTGCAAGGACTCTATTACCAAAGAAGGTCACATTCAATGATACTGGGAGTCAACACTTAAACACGTCTTTTTTTTCCCCCAGGTGGGGGTTGTTTATAAAAGAGGGATAAAAGGAATCTTTCTTGTTTTTTTTNGGGTGGTACCATCTGCATATCTGAGGTGATTGATATTTCTCCCGGCAATCTTGATTCCACCTTGTGCTTCTTCCAGCCCAGCGTTTCTCATGATGTATTCTGCATAACAGTTAAATAAGCAGGGTGACAATATACAGCCTTGACGCACTCCTTTTCCTATTTGGAACCAGTCTGTTGTTCCATGTCCAGTTCTAACTGTTGCTTCCTGACCTGCATACAGATTTCTCAAGAGGCAGGTCAGGTGGTCTGGTATTCCCATCTCTTTCAGAATTTTCCACAGTTTATTGTGATCCACACAGTCAAAGGCTTTGGCATAGTCAAGAAAGCAGAAATAGATGTTTTTCTGGAACTCTCTGCTTTTTTCCATGGTCACCATATTCTCACACAAAAGCCACAGTGATTTTTCTTAGTCACTGCTCTGCTGCTATGCCCTCCATGACCTTCAGAATAAAGCAGGATTTCCTTAAACTGCAATGCAAGATCTTCAACATGACCTTCGACTCTATCTTTAGTTTCAATTCTCGCTATTCCTTCCCTCTCCATCCAAGCAACAGTCCTACCAAGTTACTTTTGGTACCACAGACATGCAGGCTCCTGGAAGTCTGAGCCTTTGAATGTGTCACTTATTTTCCTAGAACCTTATTTCGCTCCCCTTCCTCCAGCATTTTGTCCTGAAAAAATAGCCATCACTCTCCAGCTTATAATAGTTACAGAGTTCCTGCCTCCAGCAGCAATTCCGAGCAAGATACTCTTGTCCCGGCTATTTGTGCGTCCGAGTCTCTCCTAGACAGTCCCCGGGAGGCAGGCTCCGTGTCTCTGCTCTCACTGTACTTCCGGCTCCTATCACAGCACCAGGTAGGTACTCAGTAAACATTTGTCAAGTGGGTAGATGAACAAGATAGGCTTGTAATGAGGTTTGCTCTTTAAAATAAATAATATTGACAGAGTCATAATGCTTTCCAGACAATATTTCTACATCTGTGTTTCTTTAAAAATGTCAAGTTAAATGTCACCATTTTTCTATTTGCATAATCACTAACTACAAATTGATGCTCTGCATTAAATGAGTGACACGAGTTGAACATTCTGCTGCTGTTCCTACCCCACAATCTCCTTTTTTTACTAAAGAACTGAATTTTTTAAAAATCTGCTTTATAAGGTATTTTGTTCCATTATTCTTCTCCCTAAAAGGCAGAAAGCAAGTGACAGTTTGAATAATCTTTATATCCCCCAAAATCTACTCATCCTCTCCTCCCCTGCATAAACCCTCAACAAGCTAGACCCACAGGAAGTAAAGGAAATCTGTTGATGGACCAGAGTAAACGATACCGGAAGAAACTACATAGGGGTAGGCATGCGGAATGCAGGTAAAGAGCCAGGTGAATGATTCCCAGCCTGCTCTGCTTACCACTGAGAAAGCAGAGGAATATTTGTGGATATCACCAAAACATCAGTTACCCAGAAGCCACAGGGGGTTGGTAGGTGTCTCAAGGGCAGTCATTTGGGAAGGGCTAGATACGTCAAATCATTTCCATCTTTAAGGAAATCTTCTTTGCTTGACCATGATGCTATTCATCAGTTAACTGAAGCTTACAGATGTCAAATATAAGACTAGCTGATGCAACTTGATGAAATGTACTAAGCTGATTGTTAGGCATCAGTGTCCTGTTTGAAAAATAAGAGAGTGATTGGCTTTTATCCATACATTTAAAAAATAATCTGGGAGTCAGTTTTGCCAGCTTCCCTAGAGCCAAAGGTGTCATCAATAAAGCCAGCTTGGCGATGCTTCATCTGGGCAGCTGGAGGCAGCAGCAGAGACACCTGGTCTTGGCTGCTGCTATTTCACCTGCTGAGACACTCCAGGTAGTCCTCCCCTTACTAGACAAGACAGAGGACCGGCTTCCAGAAAATGCAAACTCTCTTCTCTGCCAGAGCATACATGTCTTCTTACAAGTGGTGAGAAGCTATAGCTTTGTGCTCCCCTTTTTTCGCTTGGGGTCTTCCCTTTGCTTCACCACCTGGGTCTAGGAGGGCATATTAGTTTCCCAGGGATGACAAAATGAAGGATCACAGACGTGGTGGCTTAAGACAACAGAAATTTGTTGTCTAAAAGTTCTGGAGGCCGAAAGTCTGAAATCAAAGTGTTGGCAGGGCCAGGCTCAATCCATGGTCTCTAAGGACAATTCTTTCCTGTCTCTTCCTGCTTTTGGCAGCCCCAGGGATTCCTTGGCTTGTAGCTGAACCACTTTAATCCCTGCCTCTTTCTTTGCATGGCACTCTCGTCTTGTGTATCTGTGTATTCACATCGTCTTCTTTCTTTTTGTAAGATATGAGTCTCGTTGGATTAAAGTCCCACCTTACTCCAGGATGATCCTATCTTTACTAATTCCCCTGCAAGGACTCTATTACCAAAGAAGGTCACATTCAATGATACTGGGAGTCAACACTTAAACACGTCTTTTTTTTCCCCCAGGTGGGGGTTGTTTATAAAAGAGGGATAAAAGGAATCTTTCTTGTTTTTTTTTCCTGTTACTGATAGTTTGTGTGTTTTTATTAACCTGTTACTTAGAGGAAAAATAACTTGTCCTTATTTCCATCTTTGGACCAGAAAGTTATAATTTAGTTAGAACTGTATGGAGCAATCAGTTCCTGAGTTTCCACTGTACTTCATCCCTCCACGTTATTCATCGACTACAAATGATTCTCCAATTTCCACCACTTTCTCAATGACATACACTTAATTTTCACTAATCAGTGTCAAGCAGCTCATCACCAACTGAACTCAACTCCCAGAACCTCAGCCCCAGAAGTCTTGGCTCCAGTGAATTCCCAACAACAGTTATTAACATAAGAACTTATTTTCTTTTGGTCATTTGGGCCCCACTCTCAAATTATGTGTTCACACTTACAAATCTCAAATGCCTACATGTTCCCCTACCACAGATTTTCAAAATTCCTTCATGGATGGTTATAAGGAAGCAGACTTAGAGAGTCAGGTTTATGAAAAGCGACTGCACCATGACTAGGTATGTGGAGAAGACCACCCAGTCACATCTACAGACAGAAAAACCAGGACGTCTTAAAACAGTTACTCATCACTTGGCCTTGTGCCTTGAAGACTGAATCTATCAAGTTTCAGGTATCCACCTGGGATGCTCCCTTGTAGGTGGATGTGTATGAATCCACTTGGACATCTGATTTTCCCATTTTAGAAGCCTAAAGTCATTCTGTAAAAATGACACCGGCATTGACCTCAGGGAATCTGAAGCTGGGTGGTGTCAGGAATGATGCAGGAAAACGCCAAGGATCACAGATCCAGAGATGTCTTTCAGGCTTCGAGAGGAGCGCACCAGAGTTCTTGCGTTCGAAGAACAAGTGATTTCTTAGTTCTTCTGACCTGTACTGGAATATTCTATTTTTAGCTTGTGAATTTTTTTTTTTTTTTTAGTCAGAATGCCCTTTGAGCAATAGTAAGAGAACTGAATGTATCCGAACTCCCAAGGAATATCCGAAGACGTGTGCAGAGAATAAACCATTTCCTCTTCATTTCCCTACTGACAATAGCTGTTTCAAAATGAAGAAAATACAGGCTCCAGAGATGCACGGTTATCTCTGATGTTTTGATCTGAAGGGCTGCTGAAGACACATTCTGTTTGCTTGTCCAATTCAGTTCTCAATTTGTAGCTGACGCCATCACACGGGTGGGGTTTATATTTTCCCAGCATGTGCTTCCTGCTGATAGCTATTATTTTAAATTCTATTTTATAGAGCATGTATGCTCTTCTACTTAGCCATTTTCTACATTTTATCATACCCCAAATCTGTCATTGATGGCGACAGCCACAGATTCCTGTGGTTTGCTCTCAGGAAAAGATCTCTGTGAAGAAAGATAGATCCGGGGCCAGTATCAACCAGGGATGAATTCTTTCATATGGATCATTTCTACTTTTTCTGAAAGAAAGAAATGTCACCTCCTCAGAAATGAAACAAAGCTATCTCAGTGAGGATGGGATACATATTCGTCAACTACTCATGTTCAATGTTTGTTGAGTATCTCTGTTATATGCTAGGCATCTTCCTAGATCCTAAGGGATACAAGAATGAATTGAACAGAAATAGTTCTTAATTTCACGACACTTATATTCTAGTTTACATAATATGATGTGTCATCTTAATCAAAATTTTCTATTTCCTGTGAGTTCTCAAGGGATGAGGGCAGAGGCTGTCATTTTCATGTGCATTTTTGGCTTTCCCTAGCTGGATTTTTGGCTCTAAGTTCCATCAATTTGTTACATCTTAAGTAATTTTTACCAGCTCCTCATTATATATCGCTAATTTAAGTCAGAGTAATAATAATAATAGAAAACACTCAAAGTCCAAACTTATTAGCTTAAAAGCTTCAGGCTTTCGCCTGAGATACAGTACGCACCATACTCTATAGGCTGTATGTAAACCTCGCCAGAAATTAAAGAAAGGAACTTCTGCTTTGCAAGGAAACCAGTCATAGTTTAACGTCCATGCTGAATGGTGAAGGTATTCTTCCATAAATAGTTCATGAGTTGTTCTTTTGGTTATTCCCTTAGTTGCAGCCTCTCATTACACAAACCATTAAACTTAATGAGGATGAAACTGGCTATAACTTTTAAGCCTGTTAAGCCTCCTTTACCCATAGATACAGGCAATCACCTCTGGGGATGTGTTCCCACTACTCATAGGAAAGGATTTACTTGAAGATCACTGGTTCCTTCCCTCCAGGACTCCAGGACTCCAGCAGCAGCTCCATTAGACAGAGCATGGTTACCATCAAGGGAGACCCCACAGTATATCTCTCTGAACTGTGGATACTTCATCACTCAAGGTGAAAATAGTAGAAAAAAGCAACTGGTCACAAATTTGCTGTCAGTGGATGATTCCTGCCAAGCTGACATATGTAACTTTGCTTCCTCTGATGTCACCGGATAATATAACTCACTGCTGAAACAGTGTTGACAGTGGAAGAGGGAAAAAAAATAAATCTGCCGAGCCAAGGATAATATTACAAAAACAAAGGACGACAATGAGGCTGTTTCTGCACATGTCTGCATTTCAATTGGCAAAGCACAATCTGGAGATGTAGAAATATCACCATGGTCACCGTCTAAACCAGAATTCTGTTCCCAGGTGTGGGCTGAGTGCTTTGCCCACGGACCTCTGCAAATAATTACTAGCTTAAAAAAAAAATTTGCTGCCCTCCCCTCTTCCCTAAGCAGTACTTGAACATAGCAAATAAAATGAGTAAAATCAGCTTTTTAAACAACTGCCCAGCATAAGTCATTACTTGGCAAGGGGCTGTAACATTTGTCCAAAATGGTTCTTCACAGCATGACGTCCACTTTCAAGTAGATGTCTTGATAAATATGGCATCAAACCCTATGCCTAGGGAAAAGTTGAGTGGGGATGAAATTATGCCATTTCAGAATGAAATAAGTAAGTTACTAGCACCATCTGTGGTCTTGTACACAGGCAGAGAGCTGACTGAACACATCGGTCATGTTATAGACCTATGGGCTTGCAGATGCTTTAAAGTCAATGAGTGAAACTTTAATTTCTTAGCATCTTTCACAGCACCTATCACTGCAGGCATTCATTTACTTGTTCAGGAAACATTCTGGGTCATGAGCTAGATACCAGGCACTATGCTAAGAGCTGTGATATAGTGATTCTCACAGCCGGTAGGGACCTTATGCTTGCCGAGCTCATACTGTAGCTATGAAGGGGAGGCATTACCAAGTAATCACACAATTACATAATTACACATAATACAACTGCCATGATCTCTTCCCTTGAGTCTTCAAGTGAAATGAACTGCTCCTTTCTCTGCCCTCCATTAGTACTTTCTCATTTCTCAATTAAGCATTCCCTAATGTCTGCTCGTGTTATGAATCGGGTACATACCTCTGGCTATTTAGATGGCAATCCATTCAAGAATAGGGCCACATCTTTGTGTTTCTCAATAGCTCGCCCTTCCCATATGCTTCTCTCCCACTACTGACCCCTGCCTGGAGCTCCCCCCACCCTAGCTTGCCCAGAGCTCCCTACTCCCCCACCCCACCCCCCAAAAAAATGTAGAAATAAAGCTGATCCATTTACTAGCTCTTCTGTGTGGATCAAATTCATTTTATTTCTTATGGTTCCATTTATACATCAGGGATAAGAATTTACTACTAGCCTCTTCGGGGTACTGTAACTCTAAGAATGAAACTGAGACCCTCGATATAAAAGCAGCAGAACATAAGAATCCCTGAGAGGCAGAGTGGTCAGTCCAAAGGCTTAACTGATGGTATGGGAAAAGGAGCAGTTTTACTGGACTCAAGGATCTAAAGTTGTATCAACTGTATGGCTGATATTCACACCCAGTCTTTGATAAAATGAGAAAATAGAGGCAAGGCAGTGAGTTTTTCATAGGCTACATTTATTCAACTTGTGTTGAGATTATCTTTCAAAAAATGCCCACTTTTATGACATAATGGTGACAATGGAGTTTTTAGAAAGTGTTTTCTTGTTAAAATTTAAACAAAAGGCTGTATCTATATCAATCTCTCCAGTTTTTCTTTGGTAATTTTACTGTCCCACAAAATCTATCTGGGAAACACTGACCTAGGGTTTCTGCTTTCATTGGCTGGAACAACTTGCAGCCAAAGTCAGCCCAGATCACGCTCATTCAGGAGGTAGCTTATTGGCTGGTGTGCTTCATGAGAACAGCAAGATCCAAGGAGGTTCAGAAGATAATTTTCTTGGCAGGAAGCCTTCTAAATTCAAAGAAAGATGTAGTCAACCTCTCCCTTGATTGCATTTTTTTCAAATGGAGACAGTGAAACTAGCATTTTCCACGGTGCTTACAACTTACATCATGACCACAGATAAAATCTTACCTGTGATAAAGGATAAAAGGATAAAGGAAAAAGGGGTGTAGAATAGGGAAACCAAGAAAAGGAAGACAAGGCGCTTCTCTAGTGTCCAGTGGTTAAAGTTCTGTGTTCCCAGTGCAGGGGGCAGGGGTTCAATCCCTTGCTAGGGAACTAAGATTCCCTCATGCCCTTCATAGCACAGCCAAAAAGAGAGAGCCAGAGAGAGAGAGAGAAGGAAGACACGAAGGCAACACAGAATGAAGAGTGATTAAAGGTTGAGGTGGGAAAATAAAAATAAGAAAAACAAGAAATCCACACACACAAACTGCCATTGCCAGTTACAGAAGCCAGTGATTCGTGAACTCTACGTTTACCCCTGATTCCTCTTTACTTTAGTTGCTGAAGGACAGAAAACCAAGCCAGCAATGTCACCAAAGACTTCTTAGCACAAAAGAAGCTCTTCAGCTCTGTCAGTCACACAGCAGCCAAATACAAGGCCAAGACCCCTAACAAGAATGCTATTTCTGACAGATGAGCGTCTTCACCTTTGCTAACTCTGCTTTCTTCCAGGGCCAAGGAAATTAGTTAAAAGATTCGTTATACACTTCTGATTGTGACCCGTTCTTGGGACAAAAGAAGACTCCAGTTCTGGAACTCTCCTTCCTTAACTACTGTTGAGGGTCAGGGCACTGGTGGTAAGCAAAGCAAAAGAAAACAACACTCAAACCATGGTTGCTCCTAAGCGTCACCCCACATTCTCCCATCTTCTAAGGATGAAAGGAGTTATTAACACAAAGCATAGATGCTTATATGTACTTTCTCAGGTTTTATAGCCCCAGAAAACTTCCCTTCCACTGAGAAACAAAAGCCTGCCCATGTTTTGACACCCAGCTCATCAAAGACTGTAATACTGTCTCGCAGGTTCCCACTATTCTTTACCAACACTGTGCCTTTAAGAGATGGAAACTTCTCTGTTTCTGAACTGTTTCACATACACACCAACACCCCCTGAAGGAGGATGTGTATAGGGTGTCCAATGACCGTGCAGCAAGTTCCTGCCAGTTGGGTCCATTACCTGGAAAACCAGAGCTTAGAACCATTTCTGCTGGAAGGGTTCCCTTCCTGTCTCTCTTCCCTTAGAGCTTAACCACCTTTTGGATGAATATGGCAGATCCATTGGTCATTCCATTCCCCCTCCATTGGCTTTTCTTTCAGGGGAGAAATAAACTTTTTCTGTTGAGAGAGTAGGCATGGCCTTGCAGTTTCCAGTCTAAGTTATGCTACATTTAGAAATTGGAAGTGACTCACAGGCCAAGAGCCGCCGTGAATAAAGATCATGTTCACAAACCCTGTGATGTGGATGGGTCATACTGCATTTTTCCTCACCCTGCGGTGGGAGTGAAGTTCAATGCCCATGTAGTAAAGATTTTACCCAGCAGGTGGGAGTAATTACACACAGCTCATATTTCTAGGCAGCAACTTCTTTCAAATTTATAACCCAAAAGAGTCTAGTAGTAAATCCCGGAACTGTTTGAATCCTGAATTTGTTAACCCATTCTCCAATTCACAAAACATATATGGTGAGTCGTAACTCAAGAGTCTCGAGTTTATATCAGAACTCAAGTGCAGCTGAAGAAGAGAGTAACTGAAAAATAGTTCCCATGGAACTGAGACTTACTACCCCTTCTGTTATATGCTCAGCTTTACTTTTTAGTCANCGGAACTGTTTGAATCCTGAATTTGTTAACCCATTCTCCAATTCACAAAACATATATGGTGAGTCGTAACTCAAGAGTCTCGAGTTTATATCAGAACTCAAGTGCAGCTGAAGAAGAGAGTAACTGAAAAATAGTTCCCATGGAACTGAGACTTACTACCCCTTCTGTTATATGCTCAGCTTTACTTTTTAGTCACTTAAAAATTTTTTTATTTACCTGAGGGGATTTTATTCTTAGAAATTTTTTTTCTGCCCTTTTTTTACTGAAAATGCAATTTTGCCATGTGTTTGGCTGTATTTTCCTTGTATACTTTAGTAAAATGTATATCTATGCTTATGAAATACTAATGCAACTGAATCCCGAGTGCAACATTTACACACGCGCTCACGAAACAGAGATGACTGATCTATTCTCTACTGGTCCAAACATTTCAACAATTTTCAGGTATAGATTAAGTTGCCACCATGATGACAGATGATGACTCTTCCGAGATCCAATATTCCTTTTATATCTGTTTAGAGACCTGTGCCTATAGCTTATAATGGCAAGTCTTGAAATGAGTAGCTTAAGGAATGCGCTTTAGACTTTTCTACAGTATGCAAAATATGGGTGCAAGGATATGCAGGCATATTTTATTTCAATCCATTCATCTTGTGGAATGCAAGGAACAGAATTATTTTTGTTATTACTGGTAGAGTTTTTAAACCAATCTTATCAGAGAGAGCAATTAAATGAGTAGTAAATATGTTCCTTCTTCCTGAGCACAGGACCAAACTACATTTCCCAGGCTCCTGAAACCTAGGTGGAGGTCATGTGACTAAACCTGACCAATAGGATGAAAGCAGAAAGTAAGTTGCCTAACCAAGGCATTTAAGAATGTGTGTATATGTGTGTTCATGTGTACAACTGCCTTTTTGTACACTTTCATTCTGCCTACAGTGTGCTGGCTATATAGTGACCTTGAAGCCAAGTGTCAATGACACAAGAGCCATCTTCCTCTGCTACAGCCTAGGAGAAAAAGAAACCCCTGAATCACCTCTTAGAGGAGTAAACCAACCAAAAACAACTGAGCTGGAATCTAAAACAGTAAGATAAAAGGTTTCATTGTATTAAAACACTAAGAGTTGTTTTTTCTTTTAAACTTTTTTTTTTCCTGCATTGCCTGGCATGTGGAATATTCATTTCCCAACCAGGGATTGAACCTGTGCCCCCTGCAGTGGAAGAGCAGAGTCTTAAACCACTGGACCTCCAGGGAAGTCCTCCATTGTTTTTTCTTTTAAACAGCAGTTGTCATGCCCCAACCAAATCATAAAAATGATAGCGTTGTTTATTCCAAGTTTTTGTGTGCTAGTATACCAACAAAAGACCTATATATAGATAAAATGTGTTATATGGCATAACATTTTTGGTATAAAGTATCATTTTTCATTTGAGGATGGTATAATATTATGTCTCTCTCACATTTAATTTTATAATTTCAGGTTTATGAGTCACTCTTATTATATATATGAGAGTGGGCTCCCAGCCCATGTAAGCAATATTTTGCCAGCCTTTCCTCCATCCTTAATTGTTTCAATGAGTCGTTGCCAAAGACTGTCTGATATCTTTTCTTGTTTAGAATTTGCAATTATAATTTATGATTTACCAACTTTAAGTCATCTCAACTATTTGATTGGGAATATAATCACTGTTTTAACCCTTTCTAAGGAAACAATGCTTAAAAGGAAATGAGGGCTAGAATAGATTATAACTCAGAACTCCTGAGGAATTCTGGTCCAGGGAACCATGGATGAAGAATTTAAATTTAATCTCTTCAGCCTTACCTTATTATAAGAAACTAAAGACTCAGAATGCTAATTTCCCCTCTCTGATGATGCTTAAAGATATCAGTGTGGCTCAGGAAAAGAAAACAGTGCAGAGTTAATTATCTTTGACTGCATTTTAGGCTTTACCCTTTGAGGTCACTACATTCTTCATCTGTAAAATGGGCTTCAAGTAACATAGCAATTTTCAAGACAACTCAGGAACAACCTTAAGACAAGGCATTATTAATACACTAAAATACAGGTCTTCAAGTCCATAAATAGAGTTGATTTTTTTTTTAAGGCTTTTCTACAGGACTTTAGAAATCACCAGAGAAAAGAATCAATCTAACTGGATTAGTATTTATAAATAGAGATGTTCTATAAAATCCACAAAATTTNTTTACTTTACACTTTACTAGGAGACTGGGAACAGAGACAAGGGCCAGGAGTTGCCTGCCAGGGAGCTCTTGGTAAGGATTACATTAAGAGTGATGAAGTTTGGGATTAATACAGACATATTACTACATGTAAAACACATAAATAACAAGGACCTACTGTACAGCACAAGGAATTATATTCAATACCTTGTAATAATCTATAATGGAGAGGAATCTTAAAAGTATATATAATATATGTATATGTATAACTGAATCTCTTTTTTATACTCTTGAAAGTAATACAACTTTGTAAATTGACTATAATTTTTAAAAATAGAGAAAAAAGAACATAGTTCATGCATATATAACTTTATAACACTGGTATGAACTCTTCATTCAACAAAAATTTTGCTGTAGAGAAGATTTAAGTGAAAAACTTGAATTCTGTCCAATAAAAATATGCACAATTGACTAATAAAAAGGAAAAAGACAGCAGTGAAAATCTATTGGATTTNAAATAGAGAAAAAAGAACATAGTTCATGCATATATAACTTTATAACACTGGTATGAACTCTTCATTCAACAAAAATTTTGCTGTAGAGAAGATTTAAGTGAAAAACTTGAATTCTGTCCAATAAAAATATGCACAATTGACTAATAAAAAGGAAAAAGACAGCAGTGAAAATCTATTGGATTTAGGTGATGTGGTTAGATTTGTGATTTGAAATAATCCTTTGGCTTTTATGTGGAATGGTGTGGTTGAGGGGAGGAGGAGTGGTGGCTTAGAGGAGGATATAGTGTGAGAAAGAAGGGAGAGTGGATGAATCTGAATGACACGGGGTGGAGAGATAAGATCAATAAGGATTTGGAGAATCGCTGGATATTCAGAAGAAATATACAGTGAGAAAGCACGTATCACACATTAGTAAAATGAGTGAAGAGCTAGTCATTGAGATAGAAAATAATCACATAGCCCCAGATACTCACGTACGAGAGGGAAAACACAGGGACATGCAATGTGCCATGCTGTAGAAATATTACAAGAGTTATAACACAGTATATAAGAAAATATGGCACAACACTATAAATAACTATTTTTTTGAGACTTTTAAACATTTTATTTATTTATTTTTAACACCCAAACATTCTGTGTTGGGGTATAGCCAATTAACAATGTTGTGGTAGTTTCAAGTGAACAGCGAAGGGACTCAGCCACAGATGTGAAATTAAAATTTAAAATATATATATATATGGTAGAAGCAAAGAGGGGTGAGAATCATGGTCAATACAGTGTCTTTAAAGCTAAGGACACTGCCCAAGGGTATGACCGCTGTCTTATCGAATTAGTCACTAAATCTAGAATCACCATAGATATAAAGAACTCGAGGCCTTCCCTGGGAGCTCAGCTGGTAAAGAATTTGCCTGGAATGCAGGAAACCCTGGTTCAACTTCCTGGGTTGGGAAAATCCGCTGGAGAAGGGATGGGCTACCCACTCCAGAATTCTTGGGCCTCCCAGGTGGCTCAGCTGGTAAAGAATCCACCCATAACACGGGAGACCTGGGTTCAATCCCTGGGTTGGGAAGATAGCCTAGAGAAAGGAATGGCCACCCACTCCAGTATTCTGGCCTGGAGAATTCTATGGACTGTGTAGTCCATGGGGTCACAATTTCTAAAATGAGTCCATTTAATTATGGGAATGTGTTCTTCTTCCTTTGCAGTCAGAAAAATGGAGATTTATGGCACTTAATAATGTGGCCAATGTCATATACTCTGAGTAAGCAGAAAAGTAAAGGGAGAAAAATAATCAAGTTTCAAAGTGCTAGAAGGAAACTTCGAGATCATTTGACGTAGCCCCTTCGTGGGCCAAGAGTAGAGATTTTTTGTCAAGGTTTGACAGGTAGCAACAGAGTTGTAACTAGAACCCAGGTGTCTCGACTCTCAGTCCTACATTTCTTTTTTCACTCCAGTATATGAATGGAATTTCAAGCTAATGGTTCACTGCTCAAGGATTTGGCCTCTCCCAGTAGCCAAAGAATCCTTTTTAAAAGTGGCAGGGAGCTAAAAAGCACCATGGAGCAACTGAGGCTCGGCTATGTTGGGTTAAAACATAAGCTGATGTGAACCTTGGCAAGTCTATGAGGACCACATCTGAGAACAATTACAACAATTCCCTGTGATCTCAATTTCTTCACCTATAAAATGTGACCGTCGTGAATAATTATGTTCTTCTGTGAAAGTTTGGTTCCATGTATGATTTCTCCAACATCTAAATATCCCGGCTGGACTTGGGAAAATAACTCTACCTTTCATTGTTTGGAATGTGTTTCCTGGTGAAAGGGAATATGTGCTGGTTTTTATCATTGAGCATATTTTCGTGTTTAAACTCCAGAGAAAGGGAGAGGAAAGCATAAAACAGGAAGCATCTGTATTTTTCACTGGCAGAGCAAGTGGAATTTGATGTGACTTCAATATTTTTTCACTGCCTTATATTCACAGATGGCTCGAATTCAAAAGTGCTTTTGCATAAGAAAATGGGTGGAAACTGGTAAGGAGATCTTGCAAAGAGAGGAGGGGAGAAAGGACAGAAGGCAAGAAGGGAGCGGGGAAGGAAGAAAGCTGGAAGATTGTAAAAACCCTCAGGTGTTACTAACTAATACATTGCATTGCCGCATTGCATTGCCGGAGGAAGAAAGGGGAAGGGCAAAGAAGGGAGAGGGAGGAGGAGGGAAAAGGGAAGAGGAGGAAGAGGAGGAAAGGGGAGAAAGACTGCAAAACTGCACGGACTTTCCTCAGTGTGGTCTAGAGCTAGGGCTTTGGTTCAGAGCTAGCCGATCTATTGGGTGGCCAAAAAAGTCATTTTGGGTTTATCCCTAGCATCTCATGAGTCCCAAATGAACCTTTTGGCTAACCCAACACTTGGACTGATGCTTCTACTGACTGCTGACTGAGCAGTGTAAATTATGCAGACTACCGTTCTCCTCATCCAAAAGGCGGAGCAGCCAAGAGAGAATGAGAGAAGAGTCGCAGGTGAACAGAGGCACACCAAAGAACAAGCCTGCTGTTTGCACAAAAGCACATGTTCAGCAGGACTTGGTCCCAACACCTGGACTGAAGCACCTAGTGTCTCTTACGTTGCCTTGGAAGGAAGCTCTGTAGCCAGGGTGGTTATTTGATCCCCAGAACTAAACTGTTACTAGGTCCTCGCATTCCACTTTTCAGACCACCCAAGGGCCTCCAGCTCTTGTTTACTTGGATGTCTTTTCATATCTACAGAAGAATACTATCACTTTCTTCCTTCCTGCACCCATGGGCTCTGAAGTTTTCCAACCCTAAGGCTCTCTGAGAAGTCAGCAATGTATCAGAATTCAGACTCAAGGACTATTCTTGAAGAGCTTTGCAGTGGGTTTCTTGACTGAAAAGATAAGTGATATGCAATGTTTTGCTATTGGTGAGAGAACGTCAAGGAGTTGGCTTGCACTTCCTTATTTGGTTGGCTGCATATAGCTAACACCTACTTTCTCTGCATACCTTAAATTACGAGTAGTAATGATGGGGGAGGGAAGGATAATCAAATAGCTGCCTTGAAACTCCATTAGGGTACTGTAGATAGACAGGGGAATGTAGAGGGCTTTGGGAGACCACAATAAGACCAATGATCACTCAAGAAAGGAATGGGGAAATTCTAAAACAATGTGGGCTTGCCTCACTCATAAAAAACAAGTTGCTTAGCATCAAAGCCAGGTTGGCTTGTTTAAAAATAAAACCAAGCAGGCTTGCTCAACAATAAAACCATGTACCAGAAGCAGGAGACATGCCCCCAAACAATAAAACAATGGTGGCGTGAGATCCACATCCTGCCCAGCGAGCTCAGTAAATTAATGATCCCCAGGACATGCTCTCTGCACACATGAAAAACAATCTGTGGACCTAGCTTAACCACACAGGAACAAGAAAACTCCCCCGCTCAACCTGGAGGAGGAGCTGATAATGGAAGCATGACATCTTCTCAAGAAGGACAAAGAAGCTCCTTTCCTCCTCCCTACTTTTCCTTGCTTATAAAAGTGTAGCCCACTAAGTTCTTGGGCTCGGCATGTCTCGCGTGCACACAAGCCTCATAAGCAGCCTATTCTAATGGATCACTTCTCATCTATCGCTCTGCTCTTGCTGAATTCTTCTCTGTACTGAGACATAAAGGGTGGTGCTAACGGAGCTCCTCGGAGCCCCAGAAAGGGCACCAATCAGTTCCAGTAATGTTAGCTGGTAGACCATGGAGGCAAAAATTCGTTGATCCTTCACTCTCTTTCTCAATAATACAACCTGGTGATCGGCTGGGTTCCCCAAAAGTTTGTTCGGGTTTTCCCACACGATGTTATAAGAAAATCCGAAGGAGCATTTTAGCCAGTACTTCCTTCTCTCTTTTTCTGTGCTTGGCCATCCTTCTCTTTCTCAACAGTCGATGGCAGATCATGGAGGGAAGGTTGCCAATTGTGAGGGACAGGGGAAAAACATTCAGGATATAGTCATCCGGGGGGGCGTTTCTTGTTCCTCTGCTTCTGGAGCAGCATTGTCCCTTCCCTGTCCCTTCCCCTACCCTCCCCCAGTTCTGCCCCTACTTCCACTGAACCTCATACCTCACTTCTGCCCAGACCTCTGACCCACTTGGAAGAAACCCCCTAAATGCCCAGCGTATCTCGAGTCTTCCTTCAAAGCATTGTGGATTCACTGCTAGAATTCCTCTGTACTTTCCCCCTTTCACCACAAATTCTAAGAGAAGAGAAAGCACCAGAGGCTGCTTCCTACCTCCTTGGTTTCTGATTGCTGCGAACAGATTTATTCATTTATTCTGAAGAATCGGAAGTTCTTTCCCGGTGGACGATGAAGGGAAACCCTGGTTTAAAAGCTCTCGGCTGAGGCACTTGATGAAAAGCGGCTGGTCCTCGTTGAGACTAACACTGGGACATAAAGCACCTTCTGCCACACTTCAGAGCCCAGTGAACTTTTAGCGTTTGGGGAAACTCCTGGCTTTCCTTTTTTTTTTTTTTTTTTTTTAGCCACAAGGCAAAAGGCAAATCCCCTCTGCTATTAATAAAACAAAATACAGTGTGGTCTGAAAGTCGCTCAGCTGTGTCCGACTCTGCAACACCATGGACCATAGTCTCTGTTCATGGAATTCTCCAGGCAAGAATACTGGAGTGGGTAGCCTTTCCCTTCTCCAGGGGATCTTCCCCATCCTGGGATCAAACCCAGGTCTCCCGCATCACAGGCGGATTCTTTACTGTCTGAGTAACTAGGGAAACTCAAAATACAGTAGACTTTCTCACAAAGAATTATTATTATATGTGCATATGATTATGCCCTATCTTTGGGTTTCTTAATGGGTTTAGAATCTGAATGAGTTTTCTTATCCCTTCAGATAGTCATAATAGGTGAATTTATTTAGATGGGAGAGTCATTTGTATCTCATTAATTTTTCTCAATCTAAAAGTGGATAAACAAACTTGCCTCACAGATTCATTAGTGCAGTGTATTTTGGGGGCTGTAGTGAGGATTTAAGTGGTTCAACATATTCTTTGGGACAGTTGCTTTTGATTTCCAAAGAACAGACTTAAAATCTGCTTTGAAATCAGTATTTTCTTATAAACTGGAGACACGCTATATTACTGGAAATAGTTCTGTATAAATTGATGTGTGGACTGTAGGCAGCCAAGGAGTTTACTATTTAAAGAAATCTTATGGGAAATTATTTCATATTCATTGATTACCCCCTACATTATCTGAGTTATGAGTATGAATTAGATGTCCTTAAAACCGTACCTACACGTGACTAAAACTAAGGTTTTCAGTCTTTTTCAGACATTTCTTTTATCCATTAACTTATCTTTAAAATTAAAAGTTAAACTTACAATATGTAACAATGCCATCAAGGTATCTTCAAATATTAGGGCCACAGTGTCCTCTATAGTTTGTAAGTCTCCATCACCAACACCCAGAGTAAAGTCTATCTCCATATTTAAAAAAAAAATGACTTAGAAGAAAACTATTATTTCTCTTCTACTTACTAAGCAATGTTTCCGTCTGATGGAATGTCCAAACACTATATAAACAGTAAAGACTGTCAGAGTGCAAAAGGTTATTTGAATATAGCTGTGGAGTTCTCTGGATACAAAATAAATAGCTAAATTACAGAGTCTTAGCTTCATAGAACCTAGCTCACCAATGGGGCATTTATAGAAAGGGACAGTAGTACTGTAGTATCAGTCACTCAGTTGTGTTTGACTCTTTGCTACCCTATGGCCTGTTGTAGCCCAACAGGCTTCTTTGTCCATGGAATTATCTAGGCAAGAATACTTGAGTGGGTTGCCATTCTCTTCTCCAGGGTATCTTCCAGACCCAGGGATTGAACTTGGGTCTACGGCCTTGCAGGCAGATTCTTTACCATCTGAGCCATATGGGAAGCCCATAGATGGGGTGAGAAGTTTCCATTTCTGTCCTCCCTTCTCTGTTTCCATTAAGTGCTCCTACCTCTCATTGGAAATACTGCAGAAGGCTTGGTGCCCCTAGAAGGGATGTGGTGAATGATCTCTAAAGTCCCTTCCAACAATGCAGTTCTATGAATGTCACCCAAAGGCACCAGGCCCCACAGTGGAACACTGAAGTCTGGGGCCCGAGGAGGAAGTCTGGATCCACGTCCCCTCCTGTCCTGAAGACCCGTCCGGCCTGTTGCCAGGTCCTCTGGCCCAGATTCCTGATTCCAGCGGTTTCACCTGGTGCTCTCCTTTTCATTCCTTACCCACTTCCCTAGCAAGTACCACCTCTCAAGTTTCTGATCCTCATGGTTTCTCCTGCCCATCCCTCACATTTGCCCTTGATGTCATGCTTCCTAAGATCTCACTCACGGAGCACTGGGGCCTCCCCCGGGCCTGACTTCTGTACAGCTCTAAACTATAGCTGACCCCACACACACACCTCCCCTCTTGACTTGCCTTGCCTTCCAGATCCAAACCTTCTTTCAACTTGCAGAATCATGTGCTAGGAGCCCTTTTACTTAGGAAGTCATTTTTATTTCATACTGCTTAATTTATATTGGTGGGTTTTATTTTTGTCCAAATGACAGCGTGATTTTTAGCTTCTTTGCTTTCTTGCGGCCTATCTCTCAGACGTTACAGGATTTGTATCCAAGAAGTCTCCAGACATGTCAAGAAATAATATATCCCAATCTCTGCTTCTTAGAAATCTCTTTGGGCTACGCATATGTCATTTTTTCCCTTGATACCTGGATCAAGGGCAGCTCCTATTTGGTATAACTTTTTTCTTCACCAGCCATCTTGCCTCTTATCTATAATACAGATACCCCTTAGCTATTACATCTCTTCCTAAGAAATCTCCAATCTAATTTTCTCTTTTTTTTTTCTGGCCACCATTCCAGTTTACAGATGAGAAGATGACAAAGATAACACCTTAGATCCCATCTCTGTTGATGCAAATGTTGATAGAAGGTTGACAAACACTGGAATCTGAAAAGTACACAAAAATTTTACCACTTGGTTTTTGCACACCAGATAATAGGAGACAGGATGCTTTGCAATGAATATAGGAATGGGACACTTCTTCATTCACATAATCTGTATCTTCTGAACAAATGAAGAAACGGAAATCTAGTCCTTTTAGAGCTTCAAAGGCACGGAGATGCTCACGTACCCTCAGGGCAGGGTTCTTTTCATTCTGCCATACTCTCAGCGGGAGATGTTTGCAAATTAAAATGTGTCTTCTCCACTGAATATGCCATTTATTGTCCTAGAAGGCTTTCAACCCCTTTGTTCTTTTCTTTCATGTACAGAAAATGAGCAAAAATGCAGTTTGTAAATGCCATGTAACCTCAGTGGCTTAGCACTATTTTCATTTATTTGTCTTTTGAGAATTACATTTGACATATACAAAAGCCTTCTTATAAGCAAATGGATATGGTAATAAAGCATCTTAATACATTCAATCAATACATTTATAAGAATAATTCTTTAAAAAAATCTCAGGTCTTGCTGATACTGCCAAGAAAACAACTCTGGCAGATGAAAGAATTTTAAAGCTGAACTCTCTATCGATCAGTGCTTTTACTTAGTATTCCCCTTGCATTTTATGTTTCCAAATAGCTTACAATCATTCATCAGGTTTTGCTTATGTCAAACCTGCTGGACAAAATATATAGGCGAACTCCATTTTCCAAATGGGGACACTGAGACCTGGGGAAGGAAAGTTTCTCCTCTAAAGCTACTGTAACCAACTCAAGAAAACCATTTTACTTTTTTATGGGACTTGAAATAATTATATGCAGCTCCTGCCACATAGTGGCCACTTTATTCGAGTCTTCCTTCTTTTTCTCTAAAATCAGAGCAATCAACAACGAGGGACTGAATGCCCCTGCACTATTCTCTTCGGGGATGAAAAAGAATGCTCTTGTCTCAAGGACTTTGTAAGCTATTTTTAAAGAAAACACATAAATTCATAACAAAATACATAACCTCCAAGGGAATTTATATTAAATGGCCTGTTCAGCATCATGGACGTCAGGAAAAGAAGGACAGCGCTTTGGACCTAGGTGATCAGGGAGGGTGTTCATGGCAGCTGATTGGGCTCCTGAGGGCGGGAAAGGCTTGCCCAGCTAGGAGACACCCAGGAGCCAAGGCTGAGACACCAGAGTGTGTGTGCTTAATTGAAAAGATGAGGAAGAGGCCAACTGAGAAATTTCACAGAGAGAGAACTTAGTATAATAATCTGCACTTGCTATAACTTTGGAAATTAGGTATAAAAGAGGTGGCAAATTTTTGAGAAATGTCCAGTCCAGGCTTCTTTTTTAAATATATATTTTATACACTCATGGGCTGTGTCGGATCTTAGTTGCAGCATGCGGGATCTTTCCCCACAGTGCATGAGTTCAGATGCCCAGTGGGATCCTAGTTCCTTGACCAGGGATCAAACCCACACCCCCTGCACTGGAACACAGAATCTTAACCACTGGACTACCAGGCAAGTCCCCAGCCCGGGTTTCTTAAAAGCTCAGCTTTACTGTCATCTTCGTAATCCTTTGTATGGGCTTATACACACGTATACAGGAGTAATTAAAGAGAGTAATTAAAATTCTCTTAAGAAGTAGGGATATTTCTATTATTCCCACCTTGAGGATGACAAAACTGAGGCTCGTGATGCTACCTTGCCTAAATCTACACAACTGTTAAACTCTGGGATCAGCTTCGAGACCCTAAATATCGATCTTCTCCAAGTCTTTCCTCTTAACCACTCTGCTAAGACACAGAGCCCCTGGTGATTGCCTCCCAGTTGGAGAATAATAGAGGTGGACAGGTTGAAATTGGGAGTCTTGATGGGTTTACTCCTCTACAACTTAATAGCTGTAAAGACCTGAGCAAATAACATAATAAATCCACATCTCAGTTACCTTATCTGTGATAGTAAATGGAAAACAACTGAAAATAACAACCCCTTCTGGCACACTGTGAAGAGTCAGTGCAACGGTATCTACTTGGTGCCTTGTGTATAAAAACAAACATTTCCCAAACGTTGGCTTGCCCTGCTTCCCCATGTCATCCACCTCTAATATTTAAGTACGTAATCTATTAAACTACTTCCCACAGTGCCATCTGCCTCTAATATTTAAATGCATAATCTGCTAAACTACTTCCCAAGGTCACATGACTTCGCCTCACTTCCTACATCATTCAGCAGTTCCTGAAAGTTTTTGTAAATTAACAGAGGTGGTAAAGTAATCTATGTGAATCTCCCTGGAAGGGCTTCACAGTGGGGAGAGTCTGATATTTTGAAGCTAAGTTTCACCTCTGTGGCTCCTTTAGTGCGTTCTGGTTATGGCAGAGTGGTTAGTGCTCAGTTCCTGGGGTCTGACTGTCAGGTTCAAATCCTGGCTCCACTCTGCCAGCTGTGTGTGTCTACCAGTGTCACTTATTGAATCCGGTCCAGCCTCAGTTTCCTCACCTCTAAAATGGGAATATTAATAGTATCACATGCTTGATGAGTTAATATGCCCAAAACACTGGTCACAGGCATTCAAGAAATTTAGCATCTGTGATTTTAAACTATTATGACGATGGCTCACAGTAGCCATGCTAATAACTTTGTTTTCATATTATAAAAGCTTTCACAGGTACTATTAATAGTATATTTGAGCACAATGTTTATCCAGAGAGAATGGTAAGGTAATGGTTATTATCCCTATTTCCTAAAAATTTTGGGGGGTGGAATGGGAGTAAATCATATAGCGTTAGTTTTCAATTTTTTGAACAATACAGAAAAATTCAAATAAAAAAGGAAAAATAATGCTGAATTCCACCCCCTCACAGTAAACCACAGCCAGTGGTCTGGTGAACACCCCTCCACTTACCTGTTTCTTGACACATACATGTAACAGACATGCCAATGTCTCAAATGGGACCATACTCAGTGTTCACTCCACAAGCATTAACTGAACACCAAGCCTGGATGTAGGGGATACTGGTGGAGTTGGAGGGAAGGATATAGTTTGAAAGGCACTTGGAGTTAAAAGGTGTCATGATGGATTAGATCAGAAGATGAGAAAGATCAGGGGACAAGGATAATTTGTGGGTTTTGCATCTAAAAGAAGATTGGTTGCTGGGACATTTATTTAGGATGAACCAAGCACTCCCTCTGTAAGTGATACTTTTTACTCATTAATAGGCTACAATAATTGTTCATGCCTGTCAATATATCGTTTTTAATGACTGCATAGATTTCACATTATTTATAGTTTTTATGCATAGTCAGCTATTCTTAAACTGACAAACACTACGGTTGTTGCCGATTTGTCCAATTTCCAATAAGGTTGCATTGAATATGTTTATAAAGACATTTGGCTTTATATTCAACTATCTTCTTCAGATATATTGTAGGAAGGGGAAATTGATGCTTTTGAACTATGGTGTTGGAGAAGACTCTTGAGAGTCCCTTGGACTGCAAGGAGATCCAACCAGTCCATCCTAAGGGAAATCAGTCCTGAATATTCATTGAAAGGATTGATGCTGAAGCTGAAACTCCAATACTTTGGTCATCTGAGGCGAAGAACTGACTCATTGGAAAAGAGCCTGATTCTGGGAAAGATTGAAGGCAGGAGGAGGAGGGGACGACAGAGGATGAGATGGTTGGATGGCATCACCGACTCGATGGGCATGAGTTTGGGCATGCTCCTGGAGTTGGTGATGGACAGGGAAGCCTGGCATGCTACAGTCCATGGGGTCACAAAGAGTAAGACTGAGCAACTGAACTGAACTGAAAGGGTATCAGAACAAACATTTTGATATACACTGTCCTCCATTAAAGCTGCACCAATGGAAGTTCACATCAACAGAACAGGAGACTGCCTACAATCTATCAATCTATCTTTGTCAACTCTGGGTACCAATGCTGTTTTAAAGCCTTTCTTTTAATATGTCCATTTAAAAATAGATGAAGATTCAGAGAGGTTAAGTAACTCACATCATGTCATACAGCTAACGTGGGGAGGCTGGAGAGACTATCCAGTTTTCCCACTGAATACTTGTTCTGCTCAATCTATAATTTTAAGGCATTATCTCTCAAAAAGACAAAAAAAGTAAACCAAAAGTTCAAACTCTTTACAGATGGCGTATCTTTGGTCCTAGCCCTACCCATCAGGGTTCAGAAGTAATAATCCCTGCACTAGACTCCATCAACAATGTGCCAAACAGGATGACACTGAAGAGAAAACCCTGACAGCCCTCCGAATCAAAGATTTTTCTTCTTCTGGGTCTTTGCACTGAAAACGATCAAGAAATTGATGCCTTGGGGCTAAAACATTAACATCTAAAATCCTCTTCTTAAAATACACAAAGTTGCTTGTTATGATAATAAACACGTCAAAACCAGTGGCAGGGTGGAGTGACTTAAACTGTGCACCTTCAGAGTCCGGAAGAAATGCAGCTGACCTCACAGGGTAGTGTTGACATGGGAAAGCCAGTCATAGGCAGGTGAGCTGCGAGAGTACAAGTAAGGGAAAATCCACTTAAACTCACAGTACAGTACACAGCCTGCCAAGATGCCTGGAATGTTTAGAACAGTCTAGTGACCTCCTTTGGAGAAGGCAACGGCACCCCACTCCAGTACTCTTGCCTGGAAAATCTCATGGACAGAGGAGCGTGGTGCCGTGGGGTCGCTAAGAGTCGGACATGACTGAGCGACTTCACTTTCACTTTTCACTTTCATGCATTGGAGAAGGAAATGGCAACCCACTCCAGTATTCTTGCCTGGAGAATCCCAGGGATAGCGGAGCCTGGTGGGCTGCTGTCTATGGGGTCTCACAGAGTTGGACACGACTGAAGTGACTTAGCTTAGCAGCAACAGTAACCTCCTTGAATGAGATTTCAACTCGGCACAAAAGACACGGTATAAAGGTAGGTCGCCAACGCTCCAATTCTACTTTTATGACATTCTCCTCCCCAATATAGATCCTTGCCCCTGTACACACAGACATTTCTCACCAAAAAAATTAGGTCCTCAGGGGGCACTTCTGCAAGGACTGCAGCAGACATGTGCTAAGCAAGACAACAGTGGCTGGAGTGGGCTGGGCTCTGGGACCCATGAGACCAGAGGTTCTTTCTTTGCGAACCAACCAGTCTGTCTGGCCCATGCAATATGCTCTGGCCAAAAATGCTTTCGCCAGAGAAAGGAAGGCGAAGTCCAGAGATAAGGTGTAGGTTGAGAGGAAATTAATGCTGACTGTTTCTGTACATACCACACATCTTACAAGGCATGTAATTCTCTAATTAAACCCTCATGATAATCTCTCAATCTCTTATTCCCCCTCCTTTTTTGGCCAAATGTTTTCATGCTGTTCTTTCCTCAGCTTTTGAAAGAAATCGAAAGTTTTTCTATACAAAACTTCCTCCAACAAATAGGCAGAGGAAACATCAAATGACATTGTTTTCAGAAAACAAAGCTATGGATGCTAAGATTAATAAGAAATTCCACCGGATCACAAAGTTTAAACTCGCTTTCACCAGTCCTTTGCTAGTGACATCAAACAAATTTCAAAGAATAGGCAATTTCCTGACTAATTATAAGTTTCAAGTCATTTGTGACAATTTTCTTTCTGGAAAATCTAACAGTTATAGGTCTCTATTGCTGACAGTCAATACAACATACGGCAGAGAACTGCAAAGATTTCCATTGATTAGGTTAATGTTCCTTGGGTTTATCGTTCTGAACATCATTTTATAAGATAGGGAGGACCCAGGAGACCAACTCTGACTCCAGGATATACTTGAAAGCTATGAATGTGATTAATCTTCATTTTAGTAGTTTCATCAAGGTCTATCTTTTTCCCCAAGGGAAGTGAAACCATCAAAGCTAGTCAGTAGGAAATTATGCTTTGGTTCCAATTAATAAGCATTTTATATTCTTCACAAGGTCTACTAGGAGATCATCAGTGACACAGATTTAAAGGAACCAACACGAAAAAGTTTCATAGAGTCAGACATCCCCTCTCCTACACACATGTCCTGGTAAACAACTTCAGGTTCTGACTTTGCACTTTGCTCCAGAGACACTGAGCATATAGAATTCCTCCTTCTCTTATGTCCTTCCTTGATACTAATCTAAAATTTCTAGGTGTTTAGACATTGATCCAGTGTGGTTTACATCAGACTTGGGCTACCAAGTATTGCCCTCCATAAAACTATAGTCACTAAGAAGGTGTTTGGCACCTTACAGTTTGCACCCCTTCCCAAAGAACTCCAAAGACCAGAGATTCTGTGCTCACTTTCCAAAACCTGCATGGAATTAGTTGAATTTTAAGGGAGACAGGGCATCAGAAAATGCCAGCCCTAGCCTGAACTCAGAGAAGGCAATGGCACCCCACTCCAGTACTCTTGCCTGGAAAATCCCATGGACGGAGGAGCCTGGAAGGCTGCAGTCCACGGGGTCGCTGAGAGTTGGACATGACTCAGTGACTTCACTTTCACTTTTCAGTCTCATGCATTGGAGAAGGAAATGGCAACCCACTCCTGTTCTTGCCTGGAGAATCCCAGGGACGGCAGAGCCTGGTGAGCTGCCGTCTATGGGGTCGCACAGAGCCGGACACGACTGAAGCGACTTAGCAGCAGCAGCAGCCTGTACTACAGACATTGTTAAAGATATAAGCATTCGAACACCATGGATGGGTGGCTGCATTCATGATGTTCACGTCCATTCATGTTCTAAAATCAGGTGGTTCCATCATTTGTGTACCTTCTGTTTATGAGAATTAGAAAAAGCACTTCCTCTAGAGTAGACACAGACCCATGCATAGAACTAATACTTAGTAAAAGGTGACTAGTTGATTTTAGCCCTTGACTGGGTACTCTGTTCAGTACACATATAGCACGATTATTTACAGCAGCCCTGTAGGCATTACAGAAAAAGTCACATACTCCGATCTGAGCAATGAACTTCGGGAACAAAAACTTAGAATCAAGATTAACTGGAATTCTGTTCGTGTGTATTTATAAGAGATATTATTCTCATATGTTTATATGAATGTCTACTTTGTTTTAAATAAATAGTTTAAGCAGGCCCTCATTTGGGCTTCCCTGGTAGCTCAGCTGGTGAAGAATCTGTCTGCAATGCGGGAGACTTGGGTTTGATCCCTGGGTGAGGAAGATCCCCTGGAGGAGGCCATGGTAACCCACTTCAGCATTCTTGCCTGGAGAATCCCCAAGGATAGAGGAGCCTGGCGGACTACAGTCCATGGGGTTGCAAAGAGTCAGACATGACTGAGCGACTAAGCACTTAAGCATCTAAGAATGGCATTCATCCTAAGGAGAGAAAAGAAAATTAGATGTACTTAGTAGGTTCTGGTGTAAGTATTCCAGAAAACAAGAAAGCAATTTGTTCCTTTAATATTTTTTATCCTTTTCCTGGGAAATCTCTATTTAAACCTTCCCAGGGCAGACATTAGGTAGAACAAAGAGGAGGGGGAAAGAAAAGATTGAGGCTTTGGCTGAATTCAGTTGCCTCTAAACTATGGATTTTTCCACCCAGTTGGCTAAGCCAAGATGAGACTCTGAAACTCCAGCCAGACATGCCACTGGCACCCTAGCTCTGCTACCACAAACAAGCCAACAGAGGCGAAAAATGGAAGACAGAATAATGGAAATCAATGCAAACAAAAGGGCACTGCCTGTCACTCAAGCTTCAAATTCTGTTTCAAAAACTGACAAGTATGCATGCGTTGAAACCTAGCAATGCACTTAGAAACTAGAACTGGGGGAAAGACATAGACCACAAGGACTTCAGGGGTGACCCAAGAACCTGCTGTAATTATTCCATTATTTTCAGTTGTGATCAGGAAACTATTTGACCTGCAATGTCCTTATTTTAGTGGGCACCTTAAAGGATTCATCCATCCCAGCTCAGCATTTTTAGCCAGTCCCTGCTGCATCCAATGATGTACAAAACATTCCAGACAAAAATCTCAGCCCCCCAAGTGTGTGTGAGTCCCAAGGAGGGTTTATTTTCACTGTGGAACAACCCATGTTTCTAGCCATTTGTATTCAGGCAATTCAAGTGTTTTCAAGAATAGTCTACTAAAAGTGTAATTACTTCTCTTTTAATAGAGAAAACAAAAAGAAGGAAGAAATTAGAAGAGACCTCCAGTAAATTGACTTGACTTTTTGTTTCCAAAGATTTGATAAAATCTCATACCAAAAGACAGTACAGAACTAAGCAATTTCAGCCTAGCTAAGAGTCAAATATCTTCTACATTCTTACTAATTCAATTCAATAAATATTCACTGTATCTTTAGCAGACACAATTTAGACAATACACACAAACACAGATGCTCCTGGAATGATAATGTGGCCATTTAAATAGCAGTCCACAGAAGGGTAGCTTCTGTAGCAAAGACTTTAAAAGCTGCAAGAAAAAAAAGAGTTTAGCTCATAATCTACTCAAATATATTCTAGATTTTTAGATAAAGGCGCAAGCTGTTCTAGAAGAACAGTGCAAAGTGGGAGACGCATAGATCAACAGATTTGAGGTGATCTTGTCAAAGTTTTCAGTGCAGCTCAGACACTCAGGCTTTATCCAGGGTTTTAGACACTAAATTCTCTCACATGTAGTAACTCCTATAATTCTTTCAATAATCCTATGAGAAAGTACTTTTATTGCATCCATTGTATCCTTGAAATATTGGAAGCACCGAGATTTTACAAAATCGCCCAAAGGGACAGGATAACAAAGGGTAAAGCCAATATTTGGGACCCTGTAGTCTGCTTCAGGGAGAAGGCAATGGCATCCCACTCCCTCTTGCCTGGAAAATCCCATGGACGGAGGATCCTGGTAGGCTGTAGTCCATGGGGTCGCTGAGAGTCAGACACGACTCAGTGACTTCACTTTCACTTTTCACTTTCTTGCATTGGAGAAGGAAATGGCAACCCACTCCAGTGTTCTTGCCTGGAGAATCCTAGAGACAGCAGAGCCTGGTGGGCTGCCGTCTATGGGGTCGCACAGAGTTGGACACAACTGAAGCGACTTAGCAGCAGCAGCAGCAGCAGCAACAGCAGTCGGCTTCAGAGTTCAAAACTTTAACCCCCTGGCTAGAGCACCCTCCAAATGCTTACAGGAAGGGGAACAGTAACATTAACACAAACCTGCAGGTAGCTGAAGCAGCTCTGTGAAAAGGCGAGAAGCGGCACACTTCCTGGGCCTGGAGAGGACAACGCCCCATCTGGAGACCTGCAGGTAGCTGAAGCAGCTCTGTGAAAAGGCGAGAAGCGGCACACTTCCTGGGCCTGGAGAGGACAACGCCCCATCTGGAGAGGGGACTTACTCAATTTCAGGCAGGAATTTGGGTCCAGTTGCCAGATCTGATTTTTCCAGACAAGCAGATAATTTATTTTATGGGAAACCCCATGAGTTATAGATGCTGGAAACTATTCCCAGCAAATAAGCCAAAGAAAAGATATCCAAGGTCTAGATATTTGTGACATCTGCTCTGTTTTGAATGGAGTGGCTCTGAGCCTTTAATTTGGGGTGGGAGGGGAGGTGGGTCATATTATCCTTTGGGAATCCAGTGAAAAATATACAAGTTCTCAGAAAAGTAGTTCTAAACATACACCTAAAAATGGTTTTGCTTACAATTTTTCAGAGGTTAAGCATGGTCCTTGGGCTTCCAGGCTGACAGTCACACACACACAGCCATCCTTATACAGCTTTTCTTCATGCTCAGCGGTAAAGAAATCCACCCACCAATGCAGGAGACACAGGTTTGATCCCTGGGTCAGGAAGATCCCCTGTTGACTTTGGAAAGAAGAGAAGGTAATTCAGTGTTGAATGGAATATGATGAACTATAAGTTTTAGGAAAAGAGCAAGCTTAGGTAACTGCCCTAACAGCTTCCCACACTTCATCCCTTTATTCCTGTGTTGGACCAAAAAAAGTCTGAATTTCATGAAAAACCAAGTTCATGCCACTCGGTTATATCAATGTTAATTGATATCCACTCAGTGGGGTACAGAGAGCCTGTTGTGTGTTAGGCACAGTGGAAATAACGGGCAAAGAAGTACACCAAGCAACTATGGCTTCTGTCTCCACGGAGCTCATCATCTGGTAAAGAATGGGCATTTCCAGTACACTTCCATTTTCTGTTACTACAAGTTATTGAAATACAGAATAATCAAGTATCAGGAGATTTTTGGCCCTAACTAAATCCAATTTATTCCTATGTTATTGTTGTTCAGTTGCTAAGTCATGTCCAACTCTTTGTGATCTCATGGTCTGCAGCTCACCAGGCTTCCCTGTCCTTCACCATCTCTGGAGTTTGACCAAATTCATGTCCATTGAGTCAGTGATGCTATCCAACCATCTCATCCTCTGTCACTGTCTTCTCTTCCTGCTCTCAATCTTTCCCAGCATCAGGGTCTCTTCCAGAGTCAGCTCTTCACAACAGATGGCCAAAGTATTGGAGCTTCAGCTTCAGTTCTCCCAATATTCAGGACTGACTTCCTTTGGGATTGACTGATTTGATCTCCTTGCTGTCCAAGGGACTCTCAAGAGTCCTCCAACACCACAATCTGAAAACATTAGTTCTTCGGTACTCAACCTTCTTTATGGTCCAACTCTCACATTCATACATGACTACTAGGAATACCATAGCTTTGACTATACGGAACTTTGTTGGCAAAGTGATGTCTCACTTGTTTTATTATTAGTACAAAAAATTCCAGGAATATTAGCACAGAGGCAACTCCTTTGGAAGGCAACTAAATAATTCTTCCTATGAAAAGTCATAGCAACTTAGCCTGCAGACACAGACCGCATGCGCATAAACCAATCAGACGAAGAAGCAGTCACATGGCTTCTAGTGTTCTCAAGCTGACAGAGCCTTAATTCAGAGGCTGGTAGACCAGTAGACTCCAGGTTCTGATTGATGTCTGAAAGTCTGCATTTCACACATGCCAGGAAGGACCTCTGTCTGGGCCCTTCATGATATGACAAAGGAAGTAATATGGATTTAGCTTACATCACATTTATCACACTAAGACTCTTAAGATACATGCAAAAATTTGGTTTAAACTCAAGACAGACATAAATGCATATTTGGAAACCTGATCCATATTCTAACATGTGCCTGATATAATTCTGTATTTGTACATCTGTGCTTGCCCTATTTCAAAAACATTTCTTTCTTTCTCAGAGGCCAAATTCTCTTATTATCTCATCGGTCTAATGAATAATTTATAAGTACAAGCAAAAAAAATCAAGGCTTTCTTGTGCTCTGTGCTCCAATACTCCAAGAAGGGGGAAAATGGAAAGGCGGTCTCAATAGTATTAAATGCTCTGGCCCCTTCCAATTTGCTAGGCAGATGTTCTCCAGATCAGTAGCTGGCATTCCTCAGCTAGGAAAGAGAAATTCTCCCTCCAAAACATGTGTTTAGAAATTGGAAGATTGTAGATGTCGCCTATTTGTGGTCTCTGAAGGTCAATGACACATGAGTGGAAGAATAATCAAGCCAAATATTGATTTTCCAAAGCAAGTGTGCTGATGGGCTCTTCAAGGAGATTACACAGCCGAGGAAGTCTGAGAATTAACAAATGTTATCAACCCTCACATCACAAGGACGTGGCATCCCGTGACTGCAAATCACAAAAGAGCAGATAAATACAAACACAACCAAGTCACCTTTGCCATCCCCAGGTACTGGTCATTAGGACTTTGAACATCCTAAGATGATCCAGTCAACCAGATGCACTGGATATCCATTCATCTATCAGTTCAAAGAATGCCTGATGTCAGGCTGAATGAGGCTCCTGGGGCTGTAGGTAGAGGGAAGCCATAAGTCTCCTTACATTAAATTGTGTTTTCATGCAGTGCAAATAGACACTTAATAGCTGGTTTGATCCCCTACCCAGGAAACTGATAGAAGAGGACAGCTACTTTCAGGGGATGGTAACAGAGTCCAAAGATGTCACACAGAGCTAAAGATTACTGGCAAACCTCCAGCAGTGCGAACTCGCCCTGAACATACTTTTTTTTCCAGCCTTGGGAATATTAGTCATGAAATCCAAGCAGCCATTCTTTCTTTTTCTTTCAAACTGGAAAAGCAATGAGTTTTATTAGTTGAAGTTACATGAAGTTTTTTGTTTTTTTTTTTTCTATTGTTTATTGTATGGCATGCCCAGAGCTGGGCAAGATTTTGGCACACGTCTCAATGGAACAAATGAAACAGTTATCCTGATCTTTAGACAGAGAGTAATTTGTCAGTTTTTCAAATGTTATTTGGTGATGAAGGGGAAAGTCAGGAACACATTGGATATGTGGATACATATTTACATACACACACATATATGACGAACTCAAGCAACTATCTGATATCTGACAAATAACACATCTGTAGACACAGGTTGGATACACGGTTCCACCAAAATTTGGACATTAGCAAAGGTTTCACAGGCCAAAATTTAGCTTCAGCAGTAAAAGAAGAAGAGGAACACCGCTTATGTCTTTGAAGTGCATTAGCGGTTCTTAACAAAAAATATCAACTAACTTATAAATAACATTTCTATAGCTTGTACTAACAAGGCCCAAGTGTTAGAGGAATATCTGCACTGTGTCCGAGTTCCTCAGTTTTGTGCAGTGACTACTTGATCTTCCCTTGGCAGCTTACCACTGTCCTGGTACCACATCCCTTGTCTGCGTCCTAGAATGGCCCACCGACTTTCTTGAGTCCTTACTTTACTTGGTAATGACCAACCAGCTCACCACTACACAGTTTTGATCCCTATGTCAAGTTTCTTAAAGATCCCCTGAGAAGCACAATGCAGAGTTCCTGTTCTGAAAGAGTTTAAGATATTAATGAGATGTGCTCAACAGTACCAAGTACCAGGTTAAAATAATTGATGGAGAGAGGGAAGGTGAGGTGAAAGAAGGAGGAGAAAGAGAGAACAGACAGAGAACGAGAGAGGAAAGAGAAGAGAGAACAGAGAGATGGAGAGTGAGAGAGGAGGCACCAGCAAGAACTCCAAGGCTCGCAAAGGCACTGATACGAAGGTAAGCTCTGAGTTCAGAGGAAGGATAAATGGGACTAAAGCTCAGGAGAAAGGAAGTGGAGGTGATGGGACTCCAGAGGTGCCTTGAAGTACTTGATTAGCTAAGAGGAAGAGGAAGAACATTTCAGGAGATGAGAAAGATGTGAGCAATGCAGAGTAACTGGAGACGACAGGGGAAATATCTGCCTGCCTGGAAGAGAATCTGTACTACGGAGCAGGAAAAATAAAGTTGGATAGGCAGGAAGGACTCAGATGATTGTAGGTCTTGGTGCTGGTTGAGTCTCTGCATGAAGGAAATAAATGATGCCCCCCTGCCTGACAACATCACGGACATTAAACAGATGGCTCAGGATGGGTGAGAGAAATCCGTCTACATAAAGGATAGCCCTGACTTTCAGGGCTGCTGATTCAAATTCCAGAATTGCAGTATTCAAGTGAGTCCTTCCTCCAGCAAGGGAATATTTCCTGACAGGGATAATCATAGACCCTGGGTCCCTCAGGCATTGAGCGCTGAGTCAGTGTGCCATGCGGGGAAAGAAACATGACCGTCCTACTGCATTCATGACTACAAAACTTACAGCTACTGAATCCAAGAGTCCATGATTCAGTGCATCTCAGCGACAAATGAATACCTTACGGGATCACCTTAGGCTGCATAAGTAAGGAACCTCCCTTAGAAAGTATGGAGCATACCCAAAATAAGCCACATGATCTTGTCACCAAGAGTTTATCATACAGTGTAAGCATGCATTGTCATCTTGCTATTTGCAACCTTATCTTTTAAAGCTAAGCAAACACATTCGTATACTTCCAAATATACTAAGATATGCATTAACATGCCTTGAGTATTTCTATAATCTGTATATATATAACAGAAGGCTTCCCTGGTAGCTTGGTGGTAAAGAACGTGCCTGCCAATGCTGGAGACATGGGTTTGATCCCTGGGTTGGGAAGAGCTCTTGGAGAAGGAAATGGCAACCCACTCTAATATTCCTGCCTGGGAGACCCCATGGAGAGAGGAGCCTGGCGGGCTACGGCCCATGGGGTTGCAAAACAGGTGGACACGATTTAGCAACTAAACAACAACAAAAGGTTCATAACATCTCATTTTGTTTCAAAATGATTTATGATTTGTCAGGGAAAACATGGGTTCCCTTTCATCTGTGTTCCATGGTTGTGCTATAAATAGTTCTCTCTCCCGTCCCATTCTCTGTCACCCACCAGGTCAAGTAAGCAGATTTCTTCCCCAGGCCCCTTCATTCTGGGAAATGGGTGGGGAAGGATAGGGATGAATAGGACTTTCCTCAGAGGTATTGCAATGGCACCCCACTCCAGTACTCTTGCCTGGACAATCCCATGGAGGGAGGAGCCTGGTAGGCTACAGTCCATGGAGTCACGAAGAGTCGGACACAACTGAAAGACTTCACTTTCACTTTTCACTTTCATGCATTGGAGAAGGAAATGGCAACCCACTCCCATGTTCTTGCCTGGAGAATCCCAGGGACAGGGGAGCCTGGTGGGCTGTCGTCTACGGGGTTGCACAGAGTTGGACACAACTGAAACGACTTAGCAGCAGCAGCAGAGACATTTACACTTGACCTTGAATAATGAATGTGATTTCCACAGGTGGAAATGGGATAGAAGAGGGGACATTGCACATCAAGACACAGAATCATGAGAGTGCTATGTTCCAGAAAACTCAACTCTCTGGGTGTGCCTGGAGACTGAGTGAGTGGGGATGAAGGAAGATGTGGTCAGAATGGTTACCTGAGCTCAAAATATTGGGGACTCTTTTATGCCATGTTAACGGCAAAATATTTAATTCCTTTTTGTCTTCTCTTTTGAAAAAATGCCTGGTTGAGACTTAAGAGAGGAAATAAGAAAAACAAAACTGGGTTCAACCATTCCCCCATTAGAAACTGTTTTGAGCCTCCGAAGGAGCCTGGCCTCAGACCATTCTTATGCACTGAGCTCCCAGAATTATGGGTACCAATGCGCCACGGTTACCATTTCAGGTCCTGGAAAAGGGCAAAAGCTGTGTTCTGCCTGGCACCGTGTTATTGCCATGAAACTTGCATTCTGTAACGAAAGTGCTTTGCTGGTATTCCCCTGCCTTGGGGACCCCATGCTGAGCTTTAGATGTTTGTCTTTCTTGGATGCTGGGCTTAAATAAGGACCCCCATGGAGAGTGCAGCCACATTCAGTCCTCAGAACACAATTACATATTCAATTTATCCCACTGTACATGGCCTCCGAAGTTGAAATCCACTCACTATTGTCATAAACCGATGCTAGTGGCTGCTGTCAGGCACTACCTAGTCAGGCATAGTTGCTGAATACGCAGCAGAGAGAAGCAATGGATGGGGATGACAGGTGGACTTTAAAGGGGTTCCTGCCCTTCCCCTCCTCCCAACAGGAGTGGGCATCCTTCCACGATATTAATAAACCCTCTTCTGTTTCTAGATCCTTCAGTCCCAAGAGCACCCCAGCAAACACAGGATAGGTTTTAAGTGTCTGGCAAACCTAAGAAAACAATCGTAATGTAAAGCTGATTTTGGCAAAACAATTACATATAAAACACACATTTAGGAATGAGCAAGAAGATTCATACCAGAAATGAATAAATACTGCCTGGCCTGCAGCAGCATAAAATCACTCAGAAGGCAGGGAAAGCAATTTTCTGAAACCCAAATGGAGACAGGCAACCGGAACTTGAGCTATGGGCATGCCATGCACATCAGGGCTGTCATGGAAAGAGGAGGTGGAAGAGAGGAAGTAACACTTAGGACCAGAGTCTGAGTCTATACTAGCTCTCCCTCTCGACAACTGTCTGTAGGTGAAACAGACTGTCAAATATGTGGACTCCCTTAGTACTTTATATATGCACACATGCAGAGACGGTATCATTTCCACTAAATCTCTTTATAGACAAATATCTAGTTAACTGCTTTGTAGGATACTATCCTTATATTACCAAGAGAGAAACTGGCAACCAAGTGGCAAAGGAACTTAAAAATGCATGATAGACATCACACTAAAAACATGTTTATTGATTCTCTACCTAATAAACCAGAGATATATCAAATGCCTCTGTAATATGTAATTACCTCTCTATATGTCCTGAAAATGTATGCTGCTGTGGCTGCTGCTGTGGCTGCTAAGTCGCTTCAGTCGTGTTCGACTCTGTGCGACCCCATAGACAGCAGCCCACCAGGCTTCCCCGTCCCTGGGATTCTCTAGGCAAGAACACTGGAGTGGGTTGCCATTTCCTTCTCCAAGGCATGAAAGTGAAAAGTGAAAGTGAAGTCGCTTGGTCGTGTCTGACTCTTAGCGACCCCATTGACTGCAGCCTACCAGGCTCCTCCGTCCATGGGATTTTCCAGGCAAAAGTACTGGAGTGGGTTGCCATTGCCTTCTCTGGAAAGCATATGATGTACTACTAATTATTATTAATTAAATGCAGTTCACAGTCTGCGGGTTAGTCAAGTACAACTAATACTAGGGTATTACATGAGGTCCAATTCTTTAATATGGATTGTTATCTAAGTGTAAGAATATACAATTTGATTGTGACCAATGTTTGAGTAAAGTATTTACTATCTTAGAGCCTCTTTGGAATATCTAGATATGCTAGAACCCTGATCCACTCTTTACCTGATAATGTTAAAATATTTGTCTGTACAACCTTATAGCAAGGGGCTCTTGGTAGCCAAAAGGAGCTACGGGCTCCTGCAACAAGTCACTCATGCTAAACTCGAAATTTAAACCCATCTATACACACCAGGCCTGCATCAGAGCCACCGAATATTACTAGGTTGGTGAAAATAAGTCACCATAATCAGATTACAAGTGGACAGTCAAAACTGTCTACCACCTGTGGAGAGCCGTAAGGGACTTGAGAAGTTACCCTTCCCTTCTTACAGTGTTAATCTGTCCCTTTTTCATGGATGCTGCCTGGAGATCAGAGACCAAGGACTTTATATGATAACAAGAGCAGCAGTCAGTTCATCAGTATTTGTGCTGGTTCCCTGAGCTCTAGTTCTCAGAAGGCAATGTGGAAGAGCCAGGTGGCATCTGGTACGCACAGGTAGGTTTCATTTACAAGACAGAAAACATGCGTTAGGGAACCTGAATATTTTATAACAGGCAGTAAAATCTGTCGGATCTTTGCCCCAGAAGGTGACATTCTCTTTACTGTCCTGAACAGTAAGTAGACAGGCTTTGGAGGAAGACACTGTTTCTCTCTTCCGAGGAGGTTCACTCTACAGCCCTGAAGAAAAGTCCTGAAACAAGGGAGTGAGCGATTCTGGCTGTAAGATGAGCAAACAGGCAAAAGAACTGCAGGGACCCGCGTCCTCATCTCTTCATGTGATCCTCACCTTCCGGGATGACTGTTCCCACCTTCTCTCTCCTCTGACACCCGAGCCGCCACTGCCGCAGCACACACCCGCTGCTCCTTCGCGTCCTTCTAGCTTGGTTTTGCTCCTTTTTAGTTTCTTTTCCTGGCTTCTATTTCTCTGCTCATCTGTAAATGTTAAGAGGGATCTTGGGCTCCCTTCTTTTTTCTGTCTGCAATGAACCTAACTGTGTCCGCATAAAATTCCCATACTGAAATCCTAACCCCTCACAGAGTGTTGGTATTTGGAGATGGGGCCTTTGAGAGTTAATGAAGTTGAGTTGAGGTCAGTAGGGCTCAGTTGATGGAATTAATGCCCTAACAAGGAGAGACATCAAAGGACTTACTACCCCTCCCTCCCTCCCTCCCTCTCCCCCTCCCTCTCCACCAAGGAGAAACCATGCAC